>JAFVLL020030818.1:60000-70000 GCA_021397915.2 Tor tambroides | reverse complement strand
TCCCTAGTGCTTGTGCTATGAAGGGTCATGAGGCTGGAGCCTTTCCTGGGTCATAAGCAGAAAACCCCCTGGACAGATGGCCAGTCCATCACACACATTCACATTCACACTCACTACAGTCTCCAGTTCACCTGTCCTGTATGTCTCTGGATTGTGGGAGAAACCCAGAAGAAACCAACATCAACACAGAGAGAACATATAAACTCCACACAGAAAGACTCCTGCAGCAGCTGGGACTCCAATACTGCACACACAGCACCTCATCATACTAGACTGATGATGCTTTTTTTTTTTAATTATTGCTTCAGAATTTTTTATATTTTATTTTATATATATTTTTCTCAACTTTTTATATTTACAGTTTTTTTCAATTGCTAACATCCTTTTGTCCAATCTCTAGTCACAGTTTCAAAACTCTAAACACAATTAGCACAACATCCGTCTGTTGTGACCATACCATTAACACAATTTGTGTTGTTTTCACACAGTATGCAGTCAATTACCATGTTTCTAAAATGCTTACATTTTCTTTTCATGCAAGCTTACCCAAAACCAAAATCATGGATCTTTTTAGCCTTATTTACAAGTGCTTACACACAGCATGTCAGAAATGAAGACCTAATGTTCCAAACCTTAAATACAGTATAAAGCTTCTACTTAACTTCTACTTAAAGTATTGAGAAGAATTCTCTATATAAAATATTGTAACAACTGATAAGCATTTTTAAGTAACAGATCACTGAAATATTTAGAGATAGCTGATTCCAGTCTCATATTGGAGGAATAGCAGGTGTTGAAGCTCTTTCCATTACATCAACAACATAGAGTAAAAAAGACCTCTTTGAATTGGTTTTGTGGATGCAGTAGATGTCTGATAGAGGGAGAGGAATAGTTGTAGGAGGGAGAGGAGTAGTTGGATCAGAAAAAGGGAGAAGAAGAGGTAGGGGAGAGGAGTAAGAATGTGTGCTGGACTGTATATTTTTATGTTTGTGTGTTTGTTTGTTTTTTCCCCTTACACATGTGGAACCTACGAAAGCTTATTTCTGCCATGGAATATATAGGGTAAAGGGTAATTGTGACTTTATCTCAGAATTCTGACTTTTTTCTTGCAATTGTGAATTTACAGTATCTCACAATTCTGATAAAGTCTGAATTGCAAGACTCGCAATTCCTATAATAGAAGTCTGAATTGTGAGATAAAAAGGTCACAATTACTGTTTTTACTTCTGTTATAGAAACAAGCTTGCATAATAACCAAAGGCCTTGTACAGTATGTTGGGATTTTTGTTGATAACTGGCATCAGCTACCATTCACATCCAACCCACAGCCACTGGAAAGCAATTTCAGTCAAGGTTCCAGTTGAATTTCTGCATAGGGGACCCTAGTTTTTCTATTGTACATTCTATAAAGTAATGACTCATTCAGTTTTAGATTAAAAAATGTAAAATGGGTTTCGGTTGAAGGTAAACTGAAGGCTAAATTACAAAAAACTATGGATTTTTATATTGTCTATTATATGCAGGTAGAAATGAAACATGACAAGTAATGCAGTTTTTGTAAAGCCATCAACTGTTAGTATTTTGACAGTCACTGTACTATGTTTCTTTTGGACAGAAACTAATGCTAATGTTTTGACCGAATGACTCAATTTTGAATCAGGTTTACTGTGTTTTGATCGAGTTAGTATATGTAGAAAAAGGTATTCAGCATTTTGAAATGTAGTGTTTGTATTTATTTAACAAAATGTGGTTTTGGCCAGAAAATTAACTATTTGGCTAATTGTGTGATGTAGGTGTGTTCCTGTGTTAAGAGTTTAGAAAAAAGTACTTTAAGTATTGGTAAACGCTTGTTAGCAATTGAAAAAAACTGTATTTTTATGTTTTTATTTTTATTTTTCACAAGTACATTTTGCAAATGTTGATGGGTTTTTGTTTTTGGTATATCAAGAAATAGCATGGAAATGCTGCTTTTCTCATTCATTCTTTGTGCTGTAATACAGCAGGTAAAATGAAAATATGTTATTCTTATCCAATAATGAAATACTTCAAACTCAAAGATAAAAGTTCATCGTTTATGTAATGCTCCCTGTTGTTGGTATTTTTTAGATCAGTGTGTTATGAATGAAATGAATGTTTTCTGAATGAGAATTGTTCCCAGTGTTATGATGAAACAAGTTTATTTTGATATCTATATGAAGTGTTTTGTTGGTCAAAGTGAAGTGAGTTTTGGAGGTGAGATCAACTGTTTGGCCATGTTGGTACATGTTGGTAATGCAGACTGTATGAACAATTTTGAAAATGGGATTTCAGTCTTGAACAATGCTTGTTAACAATCGAAAAAAAACTGTAAAGTATTGCTGTTATTTTAGCAACATCAAACTAGTCAATGTAGGGCGTTAATTTCACTTAATAGGCAGCTCCTTATGTAGACAGAGTAAATATTTTCTTTGATCAGGCGTGTTTTCTTGCGGTGTTTCCGCTCTTGTTTCCGAAGTGACATCCTCGCGCGGTTCTCTCGGAAATGATTCAGTTTTAATGGTGTCGGCGCGGCGGTTGTTTACAGAGGCAGGTTCAGTATCTTGAGTGACGCTCGCGGATGCTCCACCTCAGCCCTCCGCACTCATCACACACGCTTTGAAGTGCTGCGAAAGCCCTCTGATTGTCTCTGCGCGCGCTGATATGAGTATGAACGGTGGCAGACATTACAGTAAACATCATCATATTCTCTCCTCGCTCACAAGCAGTCAGGAGCTCACAGTTAATGCCGCTCGATAGTTTTCCCATCATCCTCTATGTGAGAGTAAATGCATCTGCTGTCTGGAGCACAACACTGACCCAGACGACGGCAGAAATGCTCTGAAAATCAACATGAAATCTACATTGACTCTATTTACCCTTATAACTCATGTTCCTAGTCTTATCCTGAACGACTCGTGTAAGTGCACATTATTCTTTTTACTCAAAATCATGAGTCACTTGAAATGTGTTATAACATTATAATCAGGATTCCTAAAAATTTCTGAGAATTTAAAAAGAACCAGAAGAGATATTTAAAAAACAAAAACTTGGAAATGGAAATGTCAAAAGACAACTTTTAAACTTTATGTGTTTGTGTGTGTGTGTGTGTGTGTGTGTGTGTGTGTGTGTGTGTGTGTGTGTGTGTGCATGTGTGCGTGTGCGTGTGCGTGTGCGTGTGTGTATCTGTGTGTGTGTGTGTGTGTGTGTGTGTGTGTGTGTGTGAGTGTGTGTGTGTGTGTGTGTGTGTGTGTGTGTGTGTGTGTGTGTGTGTGTGTGTGTGTGTGTGTGTGTACTGGTTTTTGTGGTTTACGGGGACAAAATGTGTTTAATGACATGGGTATGACAGAGGTATTACAATTTGAAGGTGGTTTATGAGGACACTGCCTATGTCCCCGTAATTCAAAAGGCTTAAAAAACATACTAAATGGTGTTTTTTTGAAAACCTAAAAATGCAGAAAGTTTCCTGTAAGGGGTAGGTTTAGGTGTAGGGTTGGTGTAGGGCAATAGCCCATACAGTTTGTACGGTATAAAAACCATTATGCCTATGGAGAGTCCCCGTAAACCACAAAACAAACATATGTGTGTGTGCGTGTGCGTGTGCGCGTGCGCGTGTGTGAGTGTGTGTGTGTGTGCGTGTGCGTGAGTGTGTGTGTGTGTGTGTGTGCGTGTGCTTGTGCATGTGTGAGTGTGTGTGTGTGTGTGTGTGTGTGTGAGTGAGTGTGTACTTGTTTTTTCTATCCTGGTGGGGACTTAGACCTGAATACACACAGCCTCATGGGGACTTGTGTCACGGTGGGGACCTAAATTGATACATAAAAATACACATACATGCATAAAATACATAAATATAAAACACATTCATATGTACATACAAACACTTTTTAATAATATATTTTAGATAAAATATATTATACTATATATATTTTATAAAAACCAACTGAATATAAAAATAAATATATAAGTAAATGTATGTAAAATACATATATATTTTACATATATATGTAAAGTATAGTTAAAAGTATTATTCAAATATCAATACGTAAAAATATGTAAATATAAAAACTATGTAAAATACAAATAAAATGAATGCATAGAATGAATAAATATAAAAAAGCAATACATGTATGTAATATACACGCACACTTTTAAAAATATAAATAACAATAAATGTATGTAAAATACATATGTGTATGCATATGTTATAATACATAGAAAAAATGTATGTAAATAATTTGTAAAAATATTTAAATATTTAATTAAATATTTTATTGTATTAAGTATGTATAAAATGAAAATTTAGCTTTGATTTAGCTTTTTTAGCTTTTTTTAAGTATATTAAAATAGAAACCCATTATTTTAAATTCCAATAATATTTGACAGTATTACTGTTGTTCTGTATTTTGGATCAAATAAATGCAGCCTTGATGAACTTCTTTAAAAAACATTACAAACCTTACTGATCCCAAACGTTTGAATGGCAGTGTCAAAAACAGAGAAATATTATGGTACTTCATTGCACAGAATGCAAGGGAACCTTGTTAAATGGGTTGTGATTTTAAGGACTTGAACTAATACATACCAATATAATAAATTCAACATATGTAATGCTCTATATTTATATGATTGTGTCTCTTTCTCATATCAGTGACCCTGTTGTGTGTGAAGTTTTCCAAAAGCTTTTGGTGTCGTTCTTCAGCTTGAGATCGTCCAGAAAACCGCCGAATGTCTTTGTTGCTCTGAAACAGATATAAATATGGCGTCTCTGTGAAAGGTTGATGACACATTCCCCATTGTTCGCACAAGTGATGCCCTTCGCAAAGACACTCTCCAGGTGTTCAGAGATGGAATGAAAATTGAGTGCTTTTAGACTGATGGGACCATTACACCTTTAACCACAAGAGAAAAATGCTCTGTTCAGCCTTCTAGGATTACCACAAAATTACATGAAATGACTTACAGGGCAAGTCGCAGCGGCTCTGTTGACAGAACGAAGCTGGACGGGCAGGTTCAGGCCGGTTTTGTTCTTTAGCTAATGAATCATCAGAAAATTCCCATTGAACTGACGATTGTCACTGCTTGAAGTGCTGCATAATTATGGTGTTCGGCGGTTGAACCGCAGCTACCGTTCTCCTGCGAGATGATTTATGGAGATCTTTGGATTAGTGCAGCGCGTTCACACTCGTGACATACACTAGTCCAGTGGTTTTCAATCCTGTTCCTCGGGACCCACTGCTCTGCACATTTTGCATGTCTCCCTTATCTGACACACTCATTTGAGTTCATGGATCTCTTTCCTAATGAGCTGATGATCTGAATCAGGTGTGTAAATTAGGGAGACATGCAAAATATGCAGAGCTGTGGGTCCCCAGGAACAAGTTTGAAAACCACTGCACTAGTCTCTTCTGTTCACCAAGACTGCATTTATTTGATCCAAAATACAGTAAAAATAGTGAAATATTATTACAATTTAAATGAACTGTTTTCTGTGTGAATATGTGTTAAACTGTAATTTATTTCTGTGATCAAAGCTGTATTTTCAGCATCATTACTCCAGTCTTCAGTGTCACATGATCTTCAGAAATCATTCTAATATTCTGATTTGCAGCTCAAGACACATTTCTGATTATTATCAATGTTGAAAACAGTTGTGCTGAACAATATTTTTGTGGAAACTGTGATACTTTTTATTTTGCAGGATTCACAGATGAATAGAAAGTTAAAAAGAACAGCATTTATTTGAAATAGAAAACTTTGCACTGCAAAAAAATTATTCTTTTACTTAGTATTTTTGTCTTGTTTTCTAGTATAAATATCTAAAAATTATTGAATCAAGATGAATTTACTGTACAAGTAAAATGACTTAAGATATTGTGTCATGTTTTCTGTAAAAAAAAAAGTATCAAAATTTTGTTAGTTTTTCCTTAAAACAGGCAAAAATATCTGCCAATGGGGCAAGAAAAATAATCTTAAACAAGATAATTTGTCTTGCCCCATTGGCAGATATTTTTGCTTGTTTTAAGCAAAAGCCAACACAATTTAGATTTTTTTTTTTTTTTTTAGAAAACAAGACTTAATATCATAAATCATTTTACTTGTCAAGTAAATGCATCTTGATTCAAGAATGTTTAGATATTTATACTAGAAAACAAGACGTAAATACTAAGTAAGAAAATCATTTTTAGCAGTGTGGTAACATATATATAATATACACCACAGTTCAAAAGTTTGGGGTCAGTATGTTTTTTTTTTCTTGTTCTTCTTATTTATTTATTTATTTATTTATTTATTCTTTTAAATAAACTAATACTTTTATTCATCAAGTATGCATTAAATGAATCAAAAGTGACATCAAAGACATTTATAGCGTATTAGAATGATTTCTGAAGATCATGTGACACTGAAGACTGGAGTAGTGATGCTGAAAACTCAGCTTTGATCACAGAAATAAATTACAGTTTAACAGATATTCACCTAGAAAACAGCTATTTTAAAGCGTAATAATATTTCACAATTTTTACTGTATTTTTGATCAAATAAATGCAACCTCGGTAATCAGAAGAGACTTCTTTAAGAACATTACAAATCTTACTGGTTCCAAACTTGTGAAGGCTAGTGTATGTTTCCCTCTCTGTGGCTTCTGAGGCTTTAGTCGCTCCTCACAGATCTCACCTGAGGGTTATTCTCCAAACCCCCTCCTCCACTTCATAAGACCCGTTTGAAACCAGACTTTAACCTCCGGCCTCAAGCTCTCCTCCCTGGAGACGCCAAATCAGCTTTTGCTCCATGTCAATTACACTGATTCCATCTGGAAATTCCTGAGACTGAAGCTCCGGATGAAGACGCGAGATGGCTCACAATGGCTGAGTAATGTACATCAAACCAGAAAACAATATCGTCTCATTTCAGGAGCAGTGTGAAAGATCAGAACAACAATATTAAACTAGATGCAAGTTAAATAATACTGTTCTAAAATGTAACAATGTAGTAACAAGATTTGTATATTTTTCTAAGCAAAATATGGCTGGTGCTACCCTATGCAAAAATACCAGTGCGTTGCTAGGGCGTTATAGGTGGTTGCTAGGGTATTTTAAGTGGTTCCATGCGTCTGTGATCTTCTGGTCTGTAAATGTGGCTGGGTTCACTTCTTCAGTGTGCATCTGTGGGATAATTTCACCTGTTTTCTGCTCCAGCAAGTGAAAATGATGTGTCTGATCACTAAGTAAAGTAACAGCACTTTACTCTCCTCAACAACACCGATAATTCAAGGATAAATGCTGCAGGATAATGCACACACTGTGTTTCAGTAAACGCCACTGATGATAATCGTCCAAGAAAGCAGTCGATCTAAATTGCGTCGTGATTCATCTCCTTCAGACTCAAATCACAGTGTTGCTCGTTTCTTAGTGTTTTGTGAATCTCTTTTTCTGAGTTAGTTTTGAAGAGTTTGACAATTTTCTCAATGACTACTGAAACACTATCAGTTTTTACGTTTCCCTACCTCTATGGAATGCCATAAAGGTAAAAAAAAAAACGTTAATTTCAACATGTAAACATGTCAACTATGCATTGTTTAAACATTGTCAAGGTGTTTTTGTGCAGTTTACGCATTGTTCACGCGTTGTCAATGTTATTTGCATGTTGTTTGCGTGTTGTCAACATATTGTTTGTGTTGTTTGCACATTGTCAACATGTTGCTTGCACGTTGTTTATGCGCATACATTTCATTTGCGCATTGTTTCCACTATGTTTGCGTGTTGTTTGCACAATGTTAACTTGTTGTAGACAGTTTGCGCATTGCCAACATGTTTTTTGTCTGTTGTTTAAGTGTTCTTTGCGCATTGTCAATGTGTTGTTTACATGTTGTTTGCTCATCGTCAACATGTTGTTTACACGTTGTTTACACATTGTCAATGTTGTTTGCATGTTGTTTACACATTGTCGACATGTTTGCGTGTTGTTTACGCATTGTCAATGTTGTTTGCGTGTTGCTTACACATTGTCGACATGTTTGCGTGTTGTTTGCTCATCGTCAGTGTTGTTTGCGTGTTGTTTGCATATTGTCGACATGTTTGCGTGTTGTTTACACATTGTCGACATGTTTGCGTGTTGTTTACGCATTGTCAATGTTGTTTGCATGTTGCTTACACATTGTCGACATGTTTGCGTGTTGTTTACACATTGTCAATGTTGTTTGCATGTTGTTTACACATTGTCGACATGTTTGCGTGTTGTTTACACATTGTCGACATGTTTGCGTGTTGTTTACACATTGTCAGTGTTGTTTGCGTGTTGTTTGCATATTGTCGACATGTTTGCGTGTTGTTTACACATTGTCGACATGTTTGCGTGTTGTTTACACATTGTCAATGTTGTTTGCATGTTGTTTACACATTGTCGACATGTTTGCGTGTTGTTTACGCATTGTCAATGTTGTTTGCGTGTTGTTTGCATATTGTCGACATGTTTGCGTGTTGTTTACACATTGTCGACATGTTTGCGTGTTGTTTACACATTGTCAGTGTTGTTTGCATGTTGTTTACACATTGTCGACATGTTTGCGTGTTGTTTACGCATTGTCAATGTTGTTTGCGTGTTGTTTGCATATTGTCGACATGTTTGCGTGTTGTTTACACATTGTCGACATGTTTGCGTGTTGTTTACACATTGTCAATGTTGTTTGCATGTTGTTTACACATTGTCGACATGTTTGCGTGTTGTTTACGCATTGTCAATGTTGTTTGCATGTTGTTTACACATTGTCGACATGTTTGCGTGTTGTTTACGCATTGTCAATGTTGTTTGCATGTTGCTTACACATTGTCGACATGTTTGCGTGTTGTTTACACATTGTCAATGTTGTTTGCATGTTGTTTACACATTGTCGACATGTTTGCGTGTTGTTTACACATTGTCAATGTTGTTTGCGTGTTGTTTGCATATTGTCGACATGTTTGCTTGTTGTTTGCACATTGTTTACATGTTGTTTGCATTGTTTGCGTGTTGTCAATGTGTTGTTTACATGTTGTTTGTGTATTGTAAACATTATTTTTGTGCATAGTTTATTCATTGTTTGCACGTTGTTTAAGCATTTACACATTGCACATTGCATGTTTACATGTTGTTTGCTCATCGTCAACATGTTGTTTACACATTGTTTGCACATTGTCGACATGTTTGCGTGTTGTTTGCACAATGTCAACGTTGTTTTCGTGTTGTTTGCACATTGTCAACGTATTGTTTGCACATTGTTGACGTGTTGTTTGCGTGTTGTTTGCACATTGTTGACATGTTGTTTGCATTGTTTGTGTGTTGTCAATGTGTTGTTTACATGTTGTTTGTGTATTGTAAACATTTTTGTGCATAGTTTATTCATTGTTTGCACGTTTTTTAAGCATTTACACATTGCACATTGCATGTTTACATGTTTGCTCATCGTCAACATGGTGTTTACACATTGTTTGCACATTGTCGACATGTTTGCGTGTTGTTTGCACATTGTCAACGTTGTTTTCGTGTTGTTTGCACATTGTTGACGTGTTGTTTGCGTGTTGTTTGCACATTGTCGACATGTTGTTTGTGTGTTGTTTGCACATCGTCAACATTGTTTGCGTGTTGTTTGCACATTGTCAATGTTGTTTGCGTGTTGTTTGCACATTGTTGACGTGTTGTTTGCGTGTTGTTTGCACATTGTCGACATTTTGTTTGCGTGTTTTTTGTACATTGTCGACATGTTTGCGTGCTGTTTACACATTGTTTACATGTTGTTTGCATTGTTTGCGTGTTGTCAATGTGTTGTTTACATGTTGTTTGCGTATTGTAAACATTATTTCTGTACATAGTTTATTCATTGTTTGCACGTTGTTTAAGCATTTACACATTGCACATTCTTTTTGCATTGTTTGTGTGTTGTTTGCACATTGTCAACATGTTGTTTGCGTGTTGTTTGCATATTGTCAACATGTTGTTTGCGTGTTGTCAACGT
>JAFVLL020030818.1:0-57500 GCA_021397915.2 Tor tambroides | reverse complement strand
CAAATGTATATCAAATATAAAAATATTATTCGGCTATTTATTTGTCTTTTGGAAGCTGCATTCAAAATCCATTTGGCTCAAAAATTTGAGGGGGCACGTGCACCTCGGTTTGAATGGGCATGAAGCCTCTCTCTCTCTCTCTCTATATATAGTTCTATACTGTATATATTGCTTCGTAAGCTCTCGTTTTGTACAGAAAGCTTCATAATGACAAAAAGACAAACCTCTGACTCAGTGTCATCTTCTGTTCGGTCCCAGAAGGCATCAGTGCTCCTGTGTTTCACATGTGAGTGTTCGTTACTTCACCGTTTCATCTGGAGTGATTGTGTTGGATTTCTTCAGGCCATGGCTGCAGAAACCAGCTCAGCGAGATAAAGATGCTGCGCCGCAAAACGCCAAAGTCACGTTGATTCCCCTTTGAGTGCCTGTAAGTGATTTCATGCTAATATTTGGGTCGACACAACAGCTTGAAAGCCTTCAGTGATGTGAGATGTTTCAGATGATCTGATGGTTTGTGTTTAGAGTCACTGTCAGTCAGTCATTGGTAGATTGATTGACAATAGGAAGAAAACCCAGAAACCTGTTTGGAAACAGTCATTGTTTTTCAATTTGTAGACACACTTATTGTACACACATCAACAAACACTGTATGTTATTTTTTGTCATTTGTAGGAAACCTTTGCGGTTGTTTTTTTACTGGTGGGTCGAGTCTAGAGTAAAAAGGCTCTCTACAAGCTATTTTTAAAGTCTACAAAATCTACAAAATGTTGAATATTAAATGTGCACTGGGTGTAACTTCTGCTTTTTTATGTTTTTCTTCAATTTATGAAGGTGTTGTAAACTGAATCGTTAAATTTTATATCATAGTTGTATAATACTGTGGTATTTTACTTACAACTTAGTTTGAACGGCCTGACATGTCAACTTCTGAATCAACCAATCACATGAGTTTGGGGCGGGACTATCATTTTGAGTGACAATAGGCAGAAAACCTAGAAACCTGTTTGAAAACAGTCATTGTTTTTTTAATATTTATAACTAATGCAGGCCATTAGATGCATTTATTGAACTTGTACACACATCAACAAGCATTTAATGTTGTTTTTATATTCTGATACGCTGCTCAAAAACATCTATTATTGTTATTATTAGCCGAGTAGAATTTTTTTCAGATTTCTTTGATGAATAGAAAGTTCAGAAGAACAGCATTTATCTGAAATAGAAATCTTTTGTAAAATTATGTCTTTATCAACACTTTTGATCAATTTAATGCATGCTTGCTAAATAAAAGTATTAATTTCTATAACCCCCCCCCCCCCCCCCATTATACTGACTCCAAGCTTTTGAATGGTATAGTAGTATAATGTTACAAAGTTTTTTATTTCAGATAAATACTGATCTTTGAATCTTTCTATTCATTAAAGAATCCTGAATAAAATGTAATCAACTGTTTTAAATATTGATAATAATAATAATAATAATAAATGTTTCTTGAGCAGCAAATCAGCATATTAGAATGATTTCTGAAGATCATGTGACACTGAAGACTGGAGTAATGATGCTGAAAATACAGCTGCGAATCACAAATAAATTACAGTTTATAATATAATCAAATAGAAAGCAGTTATTTTAAATAGTAAAAATATTTCACAATATTACTGATTTTGCTGGATTTTGGATCGAAGAAATGCAGACTTGGTGAGCAGAAAAGACTTCTTTAAAAAACATTAAAAATATTACTGTTCAAAAGCTTTTGACTGGTAGTGTATGTGATGAAATCAGCCCATCATCAAGCTTCTATATTGTGTTTTTGTTATTTGCGGGAACCTTTGCAGTTGTTCTTTACTGGTGGGGAACAAGGGTCGCTGTGGCTCTTAAAGAAACCCCGCGAGCGCTGCCGTCACCCGGGGCAGAAACAGCGCAGGGGTCCCTGATATCTCCCGTCCCGGGCCGGGTCGGACCCCAGGTTTCCACCCGCTCTCAGCAGGAGGTTCAGAGGAGAGTCTGGATTCTCAGAGAACAAAAGCGGAATTAGCGCCTCTTTTGTTTTTGTGGTCTCGTGTCTGTCTGGCGTGAGCTCCTTGGGCGATCGGAAGACATCGATTCCTGCTGTTTCTGTTGGTAAGAAAACACTTTCTGTAATCTACATTAGCCGCTCTCTGGGTGGATTTTATTGGGTATTTACTGCGGTACTTTATCTCAATCATTTGGCTTTTGCTTTAGTGAAAATAGGTTTCCGGGACAGAATGATTTTTTCCCTGCTTGTTGTTGCTCTTGTTTACACACTTTTTAAATGAGCTACTGTTTTCAAGGCCTGACATTCAACCTTCATCCTTCAAGTTATCCGTAGACGTTTGTGTGTGTTTTTGCAGGTTTATATGTGAGGAACGTGCTGCTAATTTGCTGCTGTTCTCGTTGACTGATGTCTGGAGGATATGAGACTCTCGAGAGACGGTTGAAGGGGAGAAGAGTTTTGATTTTCGTTTTTCCTGCTTGCTTTGCATTTAGTTGCCCTGCAGCAAACATCTCTTAATGAGATAAACAGGTCACTGCTGGCTTGTGGTGAATCTCACCAAACCTGTCGAGGACACATCCGGGTCAAATTAACCTCAGACATCAGAAGAAAGAAACGAGGAATTTTAGGGCCTTTCTTTATTTCAATTATTTTCATGGAAACACAATTTCCACTCAAATTCATAAAAAAGGCAAGATATAAACTCAGAATTGCAAGAAAAAAGTCAGAATTGTGAGATAAAAAGTTGCAATTACCTTTTTTTAATTTTTTTTCTGTGGCAGAAACAGGCTTTCATATAATACATTTATAAAAGTTTGGAATAATTGAGATTTTTATAAATGATTTGTTTTTAAAAGAAGTCTCTTCTGCTCACTAAGGGTGCATTTATTTGATGAAAAATACAGTAATATTTAAAAATTGTATTACAATTTAAAATGTATTATATTATTGTTTTCTTTTTGACAATATTTAATGTTATTACAGGAATAATTTGCATATTAAAATATATGAAATTTGAAAAATTTTCTTTTAAACTATTTCAAAATATTACTATTTTTACTGTATTTTTTAAAATCAAATCAGCCTGTCAGCCTTTGTTTTTTATATTTAAAAAAAAAATTAAAAACATTAAAAAGATTAATCATTCCAAACTGTTTCATATACACAGGGAGAAAATGAAGAAAATAAATATTTTACATTTTTAATTATTTAATATATATTTATATAGACATTACTGTACTTGTCATATTTCCTGCAAAAATACTACTCTTTAAAATTAAAATTAACATCAAGGTGGTATAAAAATACTAACATGATGCATAAATATTTACAATGTAAATATACTGTTATATATTTTTGCATAATTTTGTTTTTTTGAAGTAGTAAATAAATTATTATAAAATAAATTATTTAAAAAAGGTTATTACATTATTATTATTATTATTATTATTATGTAATTATTTGTGAAATGATCTAACAATTTCTGAGTAGAAATGATTTTAAAGCAAATCCTACACCGATTTTTTCAGTGCAGCAAGTCCTCATCATCTGAAGCTCACAGTGCTGTAAATCAGACTGATTTGGATCAGGCTCTTCCTTTATACTCATGCTTAGTTTGCAGATAGCATGCTGTAACAGTGTCCGCTCCTGGTGCAGACGCGTGTGTGTGTGTGTGTGTGTGTGTGTCTGCGTGAGATCGCATGGCAGATACGCTGATGAAGAGAACGTGCTGAAATGCATCAGGTCTGCAGTCGACACGCTGCCCTCAGGTCACTTCCCTGGGAAACGTCCCGCGTTATCAGATGAGGCTGATGGGCGGCGGTCTAGGGTTACTTGAAAATAATCCCGTCCTTTACTTTAGGAGCAGCACATGATCATGCCGGGAACGCTGGGAAAGAGAGCCATGCTTACAGAGGCGCTGCTTATTGATTGCTTAAAGCATGTCGTGTCTGGTTTCCTCTTTGCGCTGCTGTGTTTGTGTTGTTGTTACCTGTAGGACATTGAGTGTCTACAGAAATACCTGTTCTGTAAGATCTGAATGCCATTTTTCATAATCAGTTCATTATTTTAGATCATTTGGAGTTGCACTGCCAATATGTCTGTCAACATATCTGTCTGTCTCTGTCTATAAAATTAAAAAATAGAATATTATTTATGATTCTGAATGTATCAATATTTATATATTTTTTTCAATTAAAATTTAGTTTTTTTCCCTACTCATTGGCAGATTAATTCAATTCAATTCAATTCAAGTTTATTTGTATAGCGCTTTTTACGATACAAATCGTTGCAAAGCAGCTTTACAGGAAATTAAGTTTCCACAATATATTTATATATTGTAGAAATTAATATGTTTAACTTGTGTCAAAATTTGGTAATTTATTGTAAAATAATTTTATTTTAAAACTTTATCTTAAATTTTTAACTTTATTTTAAAAAACAAAATTCTGAAAACAGTTTTTTTTTCAGATTATTTGACACAATTTTGCTTCTCAAGTAAAGAAAAGAAGGAAAAATATCAAAAATAGAATTTTCTCTTACACTTATAATTTCAGAATTTTTGGAGCTGTACTGTGAATAAATAAATAAATAAATATAAATATATATATATATATATATATATATATATATATATATATATATATTCATTCATTCTAAATTAAATATGTATTAGTTTTTTTTATTAAAATAAAATGAAATTATTTATTGATTTTTTTTTTTTAATTATTATTATTTCAGAGCATTTGGACTTGCACTACCAGTATAAATAGCAGTATTTATTTATTTATTTATTTTGTAATTGCATCAGTGTTTATCAGTCTTTTCCTTTTACTTAAAATTTAAGTAGGTTTTTTTTTCTTAGGCCATTGGCATATTTTCTCAAAATAAACTTCAAGATCTATTCTCTAAAAAAAAAAAAAAAAAGATGTTTAAAGAAAAGGAACAAAATATGTTGATTATAAGGGTGATTTTCTGTTAATGCAAATTCCAGTTCTATAAGGCCGTCTGCCAGAATGCCATTTTTCACAATTGGTTTATTATTTCAAGACGTTTGTGTTCAGAATGATGGAATGGAAATCAAGGTTAACAGCCTCACTAACATAATCATAGATGTGGTGCATTGAAAAGCAACTGTATTCATGCATAATTTGTCTGTACACATTTCAAACACTGTGTTTGAAGACTCTGGATGACAGAGCGATGGCATTCTTCAGAAATCTCCATAAATCATCATTAGGAGAATGCCTTGACATCCTGCTCATTAATCATAAGGTGGGATTTGCTTTCCTCTTTGGTTACTCAAGCCTCAGATCTACAAATATCCCTCTGCTTGTAATGTCACAGCTTGACAATATTGAAACGCACACCGAACTAAAAGAGCTGGTTCAGGTTCCACCGAGGAGCAGCGAGATGAAAGGCAAATGGAGAACGCTGGTGTCTTTGCAGCTTGTGATCAGGAATCTGGACTCCATTTACAAAGGTTTACACATCGTCTGTCCCTCTTGTATTCATTTCTGAAGTAATTAGGAATAATTTGATTGATTTGAGTATCTCTCTGCTCTGCTTGGCTCATTTTAGTGTGTTTGAATCCATTTTTCATCCACAGTCAGCACAGACAATGTCTGGGACTCACTATGCTACAGTCTTAAAGGTTTCAAAAGGAGTTTTTTTTTTTTTTGCATCAATGCAATAGAAATAAAGGTTCCGAAAGGGTTTCATAATGATTGCATAGACAAACCATTCTGGGCTCCCAAAAGAACCTTTCAGCATAGGCATAGCTTGATGTTTGAGCTTGGGGGGCCAAACCAAGCCAGTCGATTTGGTCAGTAAATACATTTTAGCATTTCTGTAGAAAGTCACAATCCGTGAACCATTAAAAGCGGTTTTACTATGATTAGAGCAGCAGCAAGCCGTGAGGTTGCCATGGCAACCAGATACATAGCACGCAAATGACTTGTAAATGCTGCGTTGTCTATTTCTGCTGCGCTAGCAATAAACACGTTGAATAGAATGCACCATAAACATGTTTGCCAACAGAATCGCAAAGTAGATTTTAAGCAAATCAACGAGTGAATTACCCACTGCTTTAAAACAAATATCTGTAGGACATTATTCAAGTTAAACTTACTGAAAATGGCCGATTAAGCAGTTTATATTCTGCAATATATTTCCAGGTTTTGTTCTGTGTGCATTAAATTACATTTGGATGTAAATGGTCCTTTTCCTGACATAAATGTAAAACATTGAGCTGCTAATGGAGCGTCCTGTGGATCACCTTTATGAGGCTGTCCGGGTCTGGAGTCGGGCATCTAGCTTCATCTGTCTTTATTCTGGTTAGGTTCAGATTCCTCTGCAGCTGTTGTATGTTGTAAAAAAAAAAAAAAAGCTAAATATCCATTCATGTCATGCAACAGGCAAGCATAGGCTATTATCTGCCAAAGTGCAGATTTGTCACGCACCAAATAAGATTGGGAAATCCATTAGTAAGTTTGATTTTATTTATTAAATTATTTACAATAAATAACTACATTATATTAAAATAACTACATTGTGCATATTTACTTTTGAGTTGAAAACATTATTAATTAACAAATATTTAGTAAAATCTTTCAATTGTTAGGGGGGGGCAAGGCCCCACTGGCCCCCCCGCAATCTCCGCCTATGCCTTTCAGTCAAAAGTTCTTAAAAGAACCTTTTTTTCTAAAGTGTGAAGAACATCTAAAGAACCCTTAGAACCTTTTAATGGTTCCATGGATGTTAAAGGTTCTTCATGGCACAATCAATGCCAATAAAGAACATTTGAAGAAGCATTTTTGGTTCTCCATAGAACCTTTCACTGATCAGTTTTTAAAATAACAGTTTTTGTCTACAAAGCATTGATATCAATAGGATTTTTGTTGTGTTTGGGTCATTTTACCCGAAGAGGATTTTGTTTTTGTTTTTGTTTGTTTTTTTAAATGAAAGAAAAGCACATAACATCTCAAGGCACGATACAAGTATCAAATTGTAACAGAATTAAGAAAGTGAAACACACACACACACACAAATAAGCAAGCATAAAAATGCCCACATACCTATAAACATATTGTCACAATAATATAAGCATACCAATATACATCTAAACAAACATGAAGAAAACGAAACAAAACAAAAAATCTAGAACCTGCTTCCTTAAAGGATTCCATAAATGGGCTCCAAGATTTTATAAAAATATCAGGTTTCATTCAAATTCCATATTTAATCTTTTCAAGTTTGAGGGCAATAAGGGAGGATAAGTTGGAGGAGATGGCAGCTTCCAGTTAATTTGTATAAGCCGTCTAGCCAACGAAGTGTATTTTATTTTATTTTTTTTCTGAAAAAATTAAAGGGGTCATATGATGCGATTTCAAGTTTTCCTTTCTCTTTGGAGTGTTACAAGCTGTTCATGCATAGATAAGATCCCTGAAGTTGCAAAGACTAAAGTCTCAAAACCAAAGAGATATTCTTTACAAAAGTTAAGACTCTGCCACACCTCCCTAAAACGGCTCATTCAAACACGCCCCACATCTCTACGTCACGATGTGGGGAGATTTGCAAAGCACCACCCAAACGTACACGCAATGAAAGAAGGTGGAACTATTACTCTGGCTGTAGTATTGTTGCTGCCGCCGGCGCCACGTCCTGGAGACGCTGTGTTTCATTGTGAAAGAGAAGCTACTTTGTTTGGGCTTCCAAAAGAGGACACAACTAGAAATCAGTGGTTAAGTTGTATTTACAACACTGTTCCAGAACAGTTCAACCCAATATATTAGAGTGTGTGCAGCGCATTTTACAGAGGACTATTTCCTGAACCTGGAAGAGTAGCCTACAATGCTGGCTCGCACAAAGACTGTTTCTATAAAGTGGGGCAATTCCAACTTTGCAAGGACAGTCTGGTGCTTCTGACTCACAGCCTGTAAGTATGTTTCTGCTACTGACGATTCAAACGTGAGTTTTGAGCTGTGTAGAGCAGTGCTTGTTGTTTGTCGTTTCTCCGATCACAAATGCAGACATGGTAATGTTTACGCGGCGCAATGCAATGCAACATGTAAAAAGACAGTATAAGTCATTATAATCAGTAATTATGTCCCCACTGGATGCAACAAATGCCTCGTTTATAATAGGTTTTATTGTTTTTGTCTCGTCACGCCAGGACACGGCATCACAATACGATAAGGGCGTAACATTTCCGTCTCACGCTTGAGGTATTCGGCCAATCACAACGCACTGGATAGCTGGCCAATCAGAGCACGCCTCGCTTCTCAAAACGATGAGCTTTGTAAAAATCAGCGCGTTTCAGAAAGGCGGGGCTTAGAGGAGCAACAATAATGTACAGTATGTGGAAAATAATGTGTTTTTTGAACTTTAAACCACATGAACACATTGCATTACACCAAATACACAAAATAATGTTCTTTTTAGCAACATCATATGACCCCTTTAATGTTGCATTGGACTAAAACTAACTTTGCTCACACAGGGTATAAAAACTTCCCCCAAAAATAGGTAATTTGTGGATTTTTCCCCACCTTGGTACACTAGTGGTTTTCCAGCCTACAAAATTTTAATTGCATATAAATTTCTCATTATGCTATTATATAACAAAATCTTGGATTGTATCTTTTTGTCAACTTGTTTTCTTTCAAAGAGCACAGGTTTTGTATTTTATTTTTTGAACTGGTTGATCATAGGCCTCTTTGGCCTCCTCAGTTTTTGAGTGAAGATTTGAGTAAAAGTGATCCACAAATAATGCTTCTCATGCTCTGATGAATTCAATATCCCAAATTTTGCATATATACTGAATGATGTTTTCCCTACTATTCCTGTGGAGAAATAAAAACAGATCTAAATGTAAAATAAAGGTTCTTAATTAGCATTTTTTGAATTAACGTCCACAGAATATTTCCTTTTATTTTTTTGCGGACTTTTTCCCACTTTGTTACACCTTTGTTTTCCCAAACAAAAAACGACTGGCCTACAAAAAATGCATAAACATATTATGCTATATTATCATCAAATATTGGATGCAATCTTGTTTTCTTTTAATTAGCACAGGTTTTATATTTCTTTTTGGAACCGATTGATTGTAGGCCTCATTGATCTGAACTCATGCACCTCGGCTTTTAAACCAAAATTGTTAATAAATAATGTGTTTTTTATTAAAAAACTGAGGTGCATAAGTTTAGATCAATGAAGCGTACAATCAATTTTATTAAAAAACAAAAAAAACAAAAAAAGGCAAATCCCTGCACAAACTGAAAGAAAACAAGTTGACAAAAGATTGAATCCAATATTTGGTGATAATTTGTGAACCTGGACCACAAAACCAGTCATAAGTGTCTATTTTTCAAATTGAGATTTATAAATCATCTGAAATCTGAATAAATAATCTTTCCATTGATGTATGGTTTGTTAGGATCGGACAATATTTGGCTGAGATACAACTATTTGAAAATCTGGAATCTGAGGGTGCTAAAAAATCAGAATACTGAGAAAATCACCTTTAAAGTTGTTCAAATGAAGTTCTTAGCAATGCATATTACTAATCAAAAAGTTTTGATATAATTACAGTAGGAAATTTACAAATATCTTCATGAAACATGATCTTTACTTAATATCCTAATGATTTTTGACATAAAAGAAAAATCAATAATTTTGACCCATCCAATGTATTTTTGGCTATTGCTACAAATATACCCCAGCGACTTAAGACTGCTTTTGTGCTCCAGGGTCACATTTATCAAAATGAGGCATTTACAAGCAATTTTAAAAGGCTGGCCATTTTTGTCCAGGAATACCAAATTAGGATTTTCAGATGATAAATTCAGCTTTTGACTGGTGTTTAAAGAACTGACGATGTGTTCTGATTGGCTGGCTCAGAGCTGATTTCAGTCTTTCAGTCATGTCGATTATTTCATTTCTTCTTTTGTTGATTTGATGACACATGACTGTGCTGTCCTCACATCTACAGAATCAGGCATGTGCAATTAACAATTAACAAATGAACAATTTCTACATGATTGGCTCATCAGTCATGGCAAGGCGCTCCAAATGTCGCTTTTGTTCGGAGCGTGTCACGCTGACGCTGCTGATGCACGAATGTCATTTCTCAGATGAAACCTCACGCGTGTATGTCATTAGGATCCCAAAAATGACAGTATTCATTATTCCCAATCATGCACGAAAGTCAGCAGCATTGCATTTGCTGTCCAGAGCGGGAAAACCAACATTTCGGACATGCACACACGCTTCCAAATCCTGCACACAGAAATAAATAATCACCTTTTATTCAGATCTTTGGCTGATTGCAATCAGCACGTCTTATTCTCCCGCAGAGCAATCTACCAACCTTAAACAAAGGCCTGCGCTCGCAAGCAGCCCACGGCGAGAGGTTTTACTGCTGTATTATACGTCTGCTCTCCTGTTAACAGCGCTGTGTGTTCTTTAAGAGCTGTAATATGACTGCAGGGATGCTCTAATGACCCACTGAATGAATCTCCATATTGATCACCTTCTCAAAGCCTTTTAAACCATCAATACCTTTTAGAGCTCCACTTAAGGTTAAGGACATGTGTGACCTCCTTGTTTCTGTGCAGACGGACATCTGGCTGACAGAAGGTGGCACACTTTATCTGTGACTGTACAAACACCTGCGTCATGCGTGATTATCTTCATATATTCATGTCAAGCTGAATGCACAATTGAAAGTCAGCAGTCTTGGGTTGGTTAATGCAGCATGCTTATAGACTGATTAATTGCCTTCACCGTGAATCTGAACCTCCAACAGAGTAATTTACCCATAATCCTGCAGTGTTTGCGCTCCATCATGGCCAGAGTCGCAGGTAAGACGTGTCAGAACAGATATTTGTGATGATGGGATTTACATACAGTCCTGTACGCAGTGATTATAAAGGACAGAAACTCACTAGTTGTTTCTCTTGTACATAAAATAATTGATTTTAAACAATCGGTGATATTGCAGATCAAATAGAGATGTTTGCTGTAGGTGTTTCTGCTATGCATGTTCATTTTATAGCTCTATAGTCTTATGTTATTATAACAACTCAGCTCTTAAATATAAAGTTTCGTCATTGGCATCAATGGCTCCATGAAAAACCGTTAACATCCATGTTTAAAAATGAAGGTGGATTTTCACAGCAATGCCATAGAAGAACCATTTTGGTTCAACAAACAGTTCTTAAAACAAACTTTTTTTTTTCTTTTCATTTTAAAGGGGACCTATTATGCTCCTTTTTACAAGATGTAAAATAAGTCTCTGATTTCCCCAGAGTGTGTATATGAAGTTTTAGCTCAAAATACCCGACAGATAATTTTTTATAGCTTGCTAAAATTGCCATTTTTAGGGTGTGAGCCAAAACGCTCTGATTTTGAGTGTGTTGCTTTAAATGCGAGTGAGCTGTTGCTCCCGGAGAAGAGGGCGGAGCTTCAAGAGCTCCAGCTCCGCATTAGCAGTGCTAGCCTTGGCAAATAAACATTCCACGATTAGTACAAGCCTGTTATCTTTACAGAAAACATACTCCGTTTCAAAGTCAGTCATCTGATTGTACTGTGCATAATAAATTTGCGTTTATGAATTGCACAGACAGGGAGCACAGCGCGATAAAAATAACAACAGCTGGTCTCATGGTGCATGGCATGCTATCACAAACTTTATAAGACCCACTCCTGATTATGAGCTCAACAAACTCAAGCGATCGACTCACATTACTTGCATCTGCAACTTTTAACTACCACATTCCTATTCACGATCATTCATGAAGACAGCACCAGTGAAAACACACAGAGACAATGGTAGCTTTAGCATCATTAGCCTTACAGAGTGCCAAGAAGCTCTTTCAAAAAGGCAATTTAGAAAACAAACGCGTGAAACTTACTTTGTCTGGAGCTGACGTTCGCGCACGAAGCGTTGGTGTTGATCCCTACACATATTGGGGACTTTACCGATTTTTTTCAGGGACATTTCCTTAGACAATGAAGCTTAACCACAGTGTCCTCAGCTGCTCAGATGAGGGGAGATTATGGAGACTCCTATGTTCGTTAGTGCATCCCAAAACACAACACTTGAAAAGCCTCTTTGGAGCTGACATTGTATATCTCCAGCAGCTACAGTGATCAGTAACGTTAATGGCGGAGGCGGACCGCAGCTTCTCACTCAGGGCTGTGTCTCTGCTGATAGGGCAGCGTCACTAATGGACAGGACTTGTTCCCCTCAGTGACGTGCAGAGAGGGAGAATCTGAAACAGCTCGTCCTCAGAGACTGTTTATGATTTTATTAGATTATAAATAAATGAGTGGGTGGATTTTTACCATTATAGGCTCGATGTTTTCACACAACTGTGTTCAAACACCTTATAAAAGTGATTTTTGCATAATAGGTCCCCTTTAATAATCTAAAGCCTGGAATACACTACACGATTTTTACCCTGATTTTCCACCGATTTACAGTCTGGAGAAGTTGACGCTATTTGCCAAAGGTCAAAGTCAGTGTGCAGATTTGAGTTTGAGAGATCTAATAGAAAATCACGTAGTGTATGATGGTCACAGACTCTGATTTTTTTAGCTTTAGACTTTGATTTCATCCAGTCGGAGGAGATCGAACATGTTTGATATTTTCAGCCGATTTTAAAATACATATTGTTTACATTTGTCATGCTTCTCCTACACTGTAAAAAAAAAAAAAAAAGTTGAGCAAACTTAAAAGTTTAAGGCAACCAGCTTCAGCAGATTTTTGAGCTCTTTCAACTTATTTTTAGGAGATTTTTGAGTTCTCTCAACTTTTTGTTGTATAAACTTAAAACAACAAGTTGAGAAAACTCAAAAATCTGCTGAAGCTGGTTGCCTTAAACTTTTTAGTTTGCTCAACTTTTTTTTTTTTTTAAAGTGTATAGCAACAACACACACGTTTCTGTGTGAGTTTATTGAGATCGGAAGGAATTTAAAGTCTGGTAGTGTGTAATGCCCAGTTTTTCTTTGTGACTTACAAAGTCGGTAAGCGTATGATGCCTTGTCCATTCTAATCCATTCAAATTTTAGAAGTCATGTAGTGTATTCAACACAATTCAATTCAAGCTTATTTGTATAGCACTTTTCGCGATACAAATCATTGCAAAGCAGCTTTACAGAAAAAGTTATATTTAGGAGTAGGTTATTAGTGGTGACTACGGCAGAAATGTACAGTAAAAATCATGCAGTTAGTTACAAATTACACATAATCAAACAGACGGCAATGATTAAACGTTGCGATTAAGGAAAATTTGGTAGTTTTATATGTTGTTCCAGGGTTAGCATCATCTGAGGTCTTCTGAGGGGTTGGCATCATCTCTTCTCAGGTGTTCGGTCATCTCAGATCTTCATAAGGGTTGTATCCAGACTGAAGCTTGTGTAATTCGGGATGCAAGTCCTGTGGCAGAGAAACAGAGGAGCAAATAGAGAGGAAATTAGAGTAGCTGCTGTTCCAACCAAGCAAAAGAATGTTAATGTGCTTTCGATCAGATAGAGCTGAAGTATAAGGTTATGAGATACATTATGTGAATCCTTGGATAAAGAGATGTGTCTTTAATCTAGATTTAAACAGAGAGAGTGTGTCTGAACCCCGAACGTTATCAGGAAGGCAATTCTAAAGTTTGGGAGCCAAATGCGAAAAAGCTCTACTTCCTTTAGTGGACTTTATTCCAGCCTTAAAGAACCTTTCCCCACTATAAAGAACATTTTTTGAAAAGGAAAGCTCCCATAAATGTTAAATGTTCCTCATAAATGTTCACCATTTGTAAGAGTGTAGAACAACATTTTTTGATTTTGGTTCCTCAAAGAACCTTTCAGTGAAGAGTTCTCCAAAGAACCATTTTTTCTTATAGTGTGAAGAACACTTAAAGAACCTGGAAATTTTCATTGCATGTTAAAGGTCCTTCAAGAAAGCATCAATGCCAGTGAAGAACCTCTAATTTACGAGTGATATTGACTGAATTTGTGTTTTTATTTCTCCACAGGAATTGTAGAAGAAACGCCATCCAGTGTTTCCATCTACATATTTTTTAATGCAGATTTTGGGGTATTGCATAAAAAACACTGGACGAAAATGCCAAGATGAAAACATGCGATACAATGCAAATATGTTTACCGAACAAATTCCTGGATGCCCAACAAAGGCCTCAACAGATCATGTGATTGGACTATCGATAATAGATCGGATCACACACCATCTCAAATATTGTTCTCTCATCAAAACAGTTTAGTATATTTACTTTCCATCAATTTCCATACCCAAACATCAGGCATCCAAATGCAAGATAACACAACAGCGTTTGTTATTACATTTATCTGCATGTGCAAAGAGCTACATTGCCTTGCAGCAGCTTCCATTTTTATTACTGATATTTTACACCAATTTCCCAGGAAGTGGAAATTTTGTTCCCTTGAACACGCAAGATAGAAACAATGCTTTATTGGCAAGATTTATGCAATTTTTCCTACGAGTTCACATGGAAGCATTGCCTTTGGAAACACTGAAAGATGTCCGAGATCATCCCATCTCCCAATCGTCCCGTTCTCCTCTGGGTGATCGGTTGTTTTGTCCTGATCTGTGATCTTCACTTGAAGTCAGCGTGACAAATTCAGCACTAGTTCCCTGCTTACTGTCCTTGACACACTTTTGCAAGGTGGACACAGTGACCCCATCAGCTGGTGCTGTCCAGATCCCCAAGGACAGTAAAGCCCAGAGCCTCGACCGCATCCATCTTTGCGGCCCGCCGCTCCACGCTCCCCTTCAAACGCCGTGGGCTCCCCTCCTGATAATTCCCCATCCGCCTTTGATTAATGCCTGTTTACTTCAGCAGGTCAAACCATTTCAGTTTGAGGAGGGGAGAAATTATGTGAAAGAAAAGTGCAATTACTCAGGGCTTCAACCTGCCAGCTTCAGGTTAAAGGACAAAGACTCACAGAAGCAGGTGGAGAAATCTCAGCTAATAAGGGAAGATATTGCTCAGATGTTAGACCTGCAGATCTTGGTTACGTTTCTTTAAGAGATCAACTTTGCCTCAGATGTTTCTCCTTGAGAAATAAAAACACATAAATGAGTCACTAGCTTAAAAATAAGAGTATAGAGGTATAAATTGAATGTAGTGCAGCTCACTTGTTTGAGATTATATTGCGATGACTTTTTATTGCTGACTATACACTGAAAAAACAAAATCTTTTTTTTTCTTATTTTCCAGTTCAAATACATTACAAAAATATTTGTCTTATTTAATAATTTTGTTTTGTTTTTCAGTACAAATATCTAAACTTTATTAAATCAAGATACATTTAATTAAGAAAGAAAATGATCTAATATATGAATATACTTTTTTTTTTTACAGAGATTGTTTTTACAGTGTTTGTGATGGGATTATTATAGTTAATTAAAACCATTTAAAAAAAATAAATATAATTTAACACAACAAAATAAAATAATTTTAAAAATAAATTAAAAAATTAAAAGAATATTTTTCAACATTTCTCATTATCTTTTTTTTAACTTCATAAAATAACAACTGAAATAAAAAAATATAAATAAATAATATATATATATATAATATACACACGTTAAAAAATGAAAAACTAATAAAAATGATAAAAACATACAACAAAATTACTAAAACCTATAAAAAATATAAAAATAAAAATGTAAATACAATTAATATAAAATAAAATTAATCAAGAAAAAATAATAATAGTATCTCAGTTATACTAAAATAACACTGGCTTGTGATTACAGGATAACATTTACTTTTTTTAATCGACCTGATGAAATATTTTAGATCTTGGCATAACTTGATATATATTTCTATGACTTTCTCAGGTCTAGAAATCACATTTAAGTAAAAACTTGAAACTACTGATCCCTGAAACTGATTTTGTGACACTAACTCTGTAAAGCTGCTTTTGCAATTTATATTATATAAAGTGCCTTATATAAATATAGTTCAAAAATATATATGAAAAATTATAGTTGTTGAGGAAATGTATTAAAATAAGAAAAAGGTGTTTACATCTTGAATTTTAGGTTATTTTCATTGTGTTATTTTATATTTAAACCATCTGGTTGCTCTAAATGAGACAAATGTGAGATTACTGGGACCATTTTCTCAGGAGAAACATCTGAGATGCATGAGACTTCAGCAAAATGAGAGAAATACTTGAGATATTAAAGAGTTGTCGTTAGTGTTTTTGTTTCCTGAAGGCTCAAGATTTCTTTGAGCATCTCTAGAGGACACTTCTTGCCCTTCTTCTGAATAGGAGGTCATTGTGTTTGTAGGCAGGTGAGCAGAAGCGTCTCCATCAGTGTTTGTGGGTGTTTGTTTGTTATTTGGACGGTGTTGAGGAGGAGTGAGCGTTGCACGAGGCTTCGGTGCCAGTGTTTTTGGTCATGCACGAATGCATGCATGCAGGTGGGCGTCAGTTATGAAGAAATAAACAAAAAAGCTTTCATGTTCTTAAAAAGGTCACGGAGACTCTTTGAGATTGACTCACGCTGCTTGTTCACCGAGCGAGGGATGATGAGGGTCTCTCATGTTCTCCAGCCGTTCCTGGGAACGTGCTGCTGTTTCTGCACATTATTCTCACATGCTGATGGTTATTATGGACATGTGGCGGCTCGGCCGCTTCTGCGTGTGGGAGTGCATGCTGCTCTGTGAAGACGCAGGATGGGCTCATTAGTCGCCGGAGGTAAACACAAGCACAAAGACACCGGCTGAAGGTAATGATCTGTTTGCTCTTCATCAATCCCACAAGCACATAAAGCAGCACTGTCAGCCCTATTTACTGCTGTTTGCTAACATACTACTCACCCTGAGTACTAAACTTTAGCTGTGAGACTGGCAGAGATGATTCCTCAAATCATGTAGTCAGATGAACACAGATCAGCCACATAGCAACATAATAAAATACATTAGCAACTGTATACGCTATGAAAGCTACTCGCTCATTCAGAAAATGCAAAAATTGGAGGAAAAATATAAATATGAAAGTTAAAATGAGTTCTCACAGACAGAGATACAGGAAACAAATATATATGAAAGGGTTGGCAACCGTGTTATTTTAGTATCATCGAGATACTTTTATAGATTTTATTAACATTTTAAATTAATTTTACATTTTCTTTTTCATTTTAATTTTAGTTAAAGTTTTAATAATTTTGTTGTGTGTTTGGACATTTTTATTAGTTTATTTTTATATTTCTATATTGTTTTTATTAATTTATATTTATTATTTTTAATTTTATTTATTTTATTTTTTTTTAGTATTTTGTTGTTGTTCTTTTTTTTTCTTTTTTTTTTTGTTGTTTTTATTTAATTTTAATTAAATAAAAATAAATAAATAAATAAAGGTACAAATCTGCAGATGTGGTTGCCAGAAATTTACTGTTAACAGTTAATAAGGGGAGTAATTTCCATTACTTTATTCAAAATAATCTCTTTTTTTTTTAAGTTATACAAAATTCAGCTCATTTTTTAAAAATTAAAATGACTCAAAAAGCCAATTTGATGACACTTCAATTTAAGGCAGTAACAGAACTGAAGTTTTAAGTTGAAGACCTCTAATTTCTCATCTAATTTGATTCATAAGAGAAACGCTCATAGCACATGTGTGTCCTTCTTTGTCTGTAGATGTTTTTGGATGCTGTGCTCCTCCCACAGGTGTGCGGCGCTCCTCAGGTGACCTGGAAACCGATGATTGATGACATTATTTAAAGGGCTGCTCCAGTTCTGTGAGTGTTGGCTGATGAGAAGTCGATTTCAATAATCATAAAATTCAAGCCATGATGATTTGAAGGGGTGATTTGGCCCGTTTGAAAGTGAGGTGTTGAATAAGTATTGATTATGTCCCAAAAATTGTTCAATCTCAATAAAATAAAAGTATTCAAAGGTTTTACCCAAAGGAGGGAAAATGAAGTCTTTTCCAAACCATTCAGCAGAGGATCCCATATGGCACTGCATCATTATTATGAACTCAACTCATTAAAACACAGCTGAGTTGCCAAACAGAACATAGTAAAGACAAAATAAAATGCAACCTGTTTTGCCACCGTAATGTGATGTATTTTAAAATAAACTGATTGGATGGTGTAAAGAATCTCTATGAATAGAGGCTCTAAAAAGCATTTTTATTATTATTATTATTATTATTTGTAATGTGCACTGATGAATTGTGCAGGAAGATGTATTAATACAGTAAATAGGACCAAATGTTGATTTCAGTTTTCAGGCCAGGCAAAAAACTTTATTTATATAGCACATTTCATATACAATGGTAACTCAAAAGACTTTACATAAAATGATCACAACAGGTGCGTAAGAAATAAAAGAATAAAAAATGATGAAAAATTACAATTACATACATTACAGTTAAGAGTCAAAAGGGAGGAATACATGAATAAGATTTCAGTTTTTATTTTTTAACATTTTCTTTTTTTACATTTTAATTTTAGTTAACAATTCAGTAATTTGGTAGTGCATTAGTGCATGTTTTTGTCACTTCAGTAGCTTTGTGTGTGTGTGTGTGTGTGTGTGTGTGTGTGAGAGAGAGAGAGAGCATGTGTGTGTGTGTGTGTGTGTGTGTGTGTGTGTGTGTGTGTGTGTGTGTGAGAGAGAGAGAGAGAGCATGTGTGTGTGTGTGTGTGTGTGTGAGAGAGAGAGAGAGAGAGAGAGAGCATGTGTGTGTGTGTGTGTGTGTGTGTGTGTGTGTGTGTGTGTGTGAGTGTGTGTGTGTGTGTGTGTGTGTGTGTGTGTGTGTGTGTGTGTGTGTGTGAGTGTGTGTGTGTGTGTGTGTGTGTGTGTGTGTGTGTGTGTGTGTGTGTGTGTGTGTGAGTGAGAGTGTGTGTATGTGTGTGTGTACTTGTTTTTTCTATCCTGGTGGGGACTTAGACCTGAATACACACAGCCTCATGGGGACTTGTGTCACGGTGGGGACCTAAATTGAGGTCCCCACGGGTAAACAAGCTTATAAATCACACAGAATGAAGTTTTTTGAAAATGTAAAAATGCAGAAAATTTTCCTGTAAGGGGTAGGTTTAGGTGTAGGGTTGGTGTAGGACGATAGAAAATACGGTCTGTACAGCAGAACAACATTACGCCTATGAGAGTCCCCACAAGGATAGCAGAACAAGTGTGTGTGTGTGTGTGTGTGTGTGTGTGTGTGTGTGTGTGTGTGTGTGTATGTGTGTGTAACTGGCTGAAATTTATTATTTTTTCATATTTTATTGTATATTGTTTTTTAATGGTTTTAGTTTTAGTTATAATAACCCTGTTTTGATTTCATAATGACTTTAAATGTGTCATTGGGTCGCTTATAGCATAATAATATAATGCTGATTTTTGTAATTTGCCAAATTAGTTCAGTGAAGTTTTCACTTTATTGTTGATCAGTCAGAGTAATGCCACTCTGAGATGTGTTTGGAGGGTTAGTCGTGGGTTAATTCTGTACGTGGAGGTGCGTTTAGACCACAGCAGCAGTTTGTTTCTCCATGAAAACAATCCTAAGTGAAAACAGGCTTTCTCTGGTGCGTGAGCTCCGTCAGGACTGACCTTTTTACTGCTGTTTTTACGGCTGTGCTTCAGCTTTGATCCGCTGCTGAATCACTCGCCACCAGGTTTGTGACATTTGACAGGATACACACACGAGCTCTCACACACATACAGTTCACTCAGAAATAGGGCACAGTGTGCTGTGTTAATACTGAAGGAGTTTTCCATATTGATTTTTGAATTATGCTTTGTGTTTGTTTTAGGGTTAAATGAAGAGTCCTAAACATAAAAAAATAGTTCACCCAAAAATTTAAATGTGCTCACCCTCAGATCATCCACGATCACAATAATCCACACCACTCCAGTCCATCAGTTAACATCTTGAGGAGACTAAAGCTGAAACTAATCCAACATTAAGACGTTTTCAACTAAAATCTGAGTTCATAATTCATAATAACTCTTCCTCCAGTGAAAAAGTGCATCTCCTGTTGTCTCTCACATCAAAATCCAGCCACATATTTGTTTAGAGCTGTTTTGTCTTGTAAACACTGCTTGATCTGTGCAGATTTCTCTCCTGATTCAGACCAGAGGAAGAAGCTGGAGAGAAGCATTTTCCTAAGCGTTTTCACTGGAGGAAGCGTTATTATGGATTATTGACTCGTATTTGAGTTAAAAACCTCTTAATTATGGATTTGTTTCATCTTTTGTATTCTCCAGATATTAACTGATGGACTGGAGTGGTGTGGATTATTGTGATGTTTTTATCAGCTGTTTGGACTCTCATTCTGACGGCACCCATTCACTGCAGAGCATCCATTGCTGAGACAGTGCTGCTTTGAATGAGTGTGCATATTTATTTTGGACTCATATTTGAGTTAAAAACATCTTAATGCTGGATTTATTTCAGCTTTTGTCTTCTCCAGATGTTAACTGATGGACTGGAGTGGTGTGGATTATTGTGATGTTTTTATCGACTCTCATTCTGACGGCACCCATTCACTGCAGAGCATCCATTGCTGAGACACTGATGAAATCAAATTCAGTGGTAGAAACAAACTCATCCTAATCTTTCATTTTCATTTTTGGCTGAACTATTCCTGCAAGTGGGTGTTTGTATTTCATGCGGTGTAGATCATGTTTGAATCAGAAATGAGAGTGTTCTAGATAGAAACCCTACAGGACGACTGATTCTGAAATGTGACCCTGGAGCACAAAACCAGTCTGAAGTCGCTGGGGTATATTTGTAGCAATAGCCAAAAATACATTGTATGGATCAAAATTATCCATTTTTCTTTTATGCCAAAAATCATTAGGATATTAAGATCATGTTCCATGAAGATATTTTGTAAATTTCCTACTGTAAATATATCAAAACTTCATTTTGATTAGTAATATGCATTGCTAAGAACTTCATTTGAACAACTTTAAAGGTGATTTTCTCAATATTTAGATTTTTTTGCACCCTCAGATTCCAGATTTTCAAATATTGTCCTATCCTAACAAACCATACATCAATGGAAAGATTATTCAGCTTTCAGATGATATATAAATCTAAATTTGGAAAATTTGATACTTAAGCCTGGAATATGCCAGAATGTTTTATATCGTAGAATGTCGTGGCTTGTTTTGCTCTGGTTTGCTCTTGCTCAGACGCTGCTCTGCGGTGTTATTTAGCAACTTTTAAATGCTCCAATTATGTAAATTACAGGAAGATTACTTCTCGTGATTACAGTAATGGCAAGGTGAGACGGCGAGCATATTTTGCGTGTTAATGGGCTCCGTTTGTTTTTGCGCAGTGACTCACTGCGGCGATGAGCAGGTAAATCGATAATTTGACCGGTGGATTTTTTTGTCTTACAGGAGAAATGCCGTAATGGAGGTGGACTGTAAATAAGCGGAAGGCCTTCTTGACAAATGAATCCATTAACATTTCCCAGTGTCGCCTGGCAAGGAGACTTGCCGTTTATGGGGCTGAAAAAACAGGCCTGTAAATCTGACGATCTGCAGAGACCCGAAACCTGCGTGTTCATGATGCAGCACTTTATCTGGCTCTGAAATGGCATCTTTATCTGTTTAAATTAAGTTTTGATTCCTTGCCACATACGGTGTTGCAAATCACTTTTAACGCCGATATCGAGAGTGGCACTAAAGTCGGCCTGTGGCCATGAAAAACTGCTTTTTATTTTGTAGCATCCTTGTGTTGTGCTGGTTCAGATTAACCCCTGCATATTCTCTCAGCATAATCTATCACAGAAAGATGCTGTAAAAAGTCATTGAGTCAAGGTTTATGGGCAGAATAAATTTCCAATTTAAATTTGGTTTTACCGCCGTGTGTCAGAGAAGGATTCCCTGACTTCTGTTTCACTTCATAACGCCGGCCTGAAGTCAGCGCTTTACAGACGCAGAGATTGATGGAGTTTTTTTTTTCCCAAGGACGCCCATCATTCGCTCAGACTGTTAACGTCTTTGTTAACGGAGGAGAAGGGCTGTCTCACCAATGACTGACAGGCCTTTCATCGTTAGCAAACGCTGAGTGACAGTTTGGGGGAAAAGCATCAATGAGCTGAGAGAGGTGAGTTTATGTTGATGTTGCTGTTTAGATTTGATTAGCGCAGAGCTTCTCAAGCGGTTTGAAACAATTCCCATGTAGAAACTGCAAGTAAATTTCAAAAATAGTTACAAAGAAATGGCATTAACACATTGAATGAATTAATCATGAAATTTTGAAGTAGACAAACCAAAATAGTATTTTCTTGTAACATGCACTCCAATAATTTTATTTACAACATTGAAAAATTAGTTTTACAGTGTAGATTTTACATCAGTGGTCTCAAACTCAGTTCACAGCTCTGCAGAGTTTAGCTCCAACCAGCTCCAAATCACACCTGCTTGAATGTTTCTAGTGATCCTGAAGACCTTGATTATCTGGATCAGGTGTGTCTGATTAGGGTTGGACCTAAACTGTGCAGAGCTGTGGCCCTCCAGGAACTGAGTTGAGACCAATGCTTTACATCCAGGATTATTATAGTTAACTAAAGACAGATATATACATATATACATATGTGACCCTGGACCACAAAACCAGTCTTAAGTGTCAATTTTTCGAAATTGAGATTTATACATCATCTGAAAGCTGAATAAATAATCTTTCCATTGATGTATGGTTTGTTAGGATAGGACAATATTTGGCTGAGATACAACTATTTGAAAATCTGGAATCTGAGGGTACAAAAAAATCTAAATATTGAGAAAATCACCTTTAAAGTTGTTCAAATGAAGTCCTTAGCAATGCATATTACTAATCAAAAATTAAGTTTTGATATATTTATGGTAAGAAATTTACAAAATATCTTCATGGAACATGATCTCTACTTAATATCCTAATGATTTTTGGCATAAAAGAAAAATGGATAATTTTGACCCACACTATGTATTGTTGGCTACTGCTGCAAATATACCTGTGCTACTTATGACTCCTTTTGTGCTCCAGGGTCACATATATATATATATATATATATATATATATATAAAAAACAAACCACTAAAAATGACAAAAACACACAACAAAATTACAAAAACTTTGACTAAAATTAAAAAAGCATTTCCATTATTTAATAAAACAGACACTAAATAGACATTAAGAAAATAAAATAGACATTACTGATATAAAATAAAATATAAAAACTTTTTTATTTCAACTTGTCACCAAGGCACATTTTCTCATTTTAATTTAGATTAAATTTATGTATTGAAATAACTAATATATATATATATATATATATATATACATACACACACACACACACACATACATATATATATATATATATATATATATATTTATATAGTTTGTATTCATTTTTATTTAAATTCTTGTTATTTTGAGCGCATTATTTTTTTCAGTTAATGTGTATATATACACACACACAAACAAAACAAAACAAAACAAAACAAAACTACTAAAAGTGATGAAAACACAATAAATTGCTAAAACTTGGAAGCATGGAAAATTAAAAATAAAAAAATCAAATATTAGTTAAAAATAATACTATCCCATCGATACTAAAATAACACTGTTTACATCAATTGCAACTCAACACAGTGTCAAATTGAAATTTGTTATCTGTTCATGATTTTCCCTTTATAGCTAATAATCCCCACACATTGGGTTAAGCTTGAACCATGTTTATACTTACTGCAGACGAGCTCATAATTTATGTCAACTGAGTTGTATTATTATTATTTTTATTTTATTTCTATAATGTTAATTCTATGTGCAGAGAGTCCAAAAAAAATCCTTTCACTGCACATCATGTGTGACGAATAAAATTAGATTTTTTGTGTCTGATTTGATTTCTATTTGGCATGAATTTGCACTCAGAGCGTAACTGGACTCGTGACCTTTGACACTGAAAAGCTTGTAAAAGCTGACGAGTTATGATGTGCATTTCACATTGCTTTTCTCCTGCTGTCCGTGACCCATCAGAACCTATTTCTGGATCGTCATGGCTACAAAACATGATGAATCTATTTATTCACTGCTGCTGCTGATTAATATCAGGTCAATTAATAAAAGCATAATGGATTCTTAACAGTTTTACCGCCATATCAAGTAAAAAACGTACTTCCGCTAAATGAGGCATATGCAAAGAGCACTAAATGCCTTATTTATGCGTGAATGTCAGGAGCATCTGAATTAATTCAGCTTTATCCCTCTTCGGTCTGCGGCCAGCCATTCGTTACTGAAGAACTGGACCAGCTCATGCCACATTACTGTGTGCTTTCACTACAGAATTTGTTAAAGGGTCATTCACTTGAGATATCTGAACTGACAGTAAAATACCAGCCTGAGCCATTAGGTTTGAAGCACAATCCATCTCCTCATGCTTTTAAAAACGTACATTACAGTGACTCACAAAAGATACATTCATAGAGTCGATCGAGAGCTTCCAATGTGCAAAAACTCTTCAGATTCTCTAATATACGCCGCCCTTCAAGATAAAATGCAGCTTAATATTAAGAACAAACATTTAGTGTTTTTATTTCTGCCCTCTAGTCTAGAGGCTCCGTTCAGTCTTGGGAGTTCGTGACTTTTTGCAAAAAATCAGTTTGCAGACTTGCAGTTTACATTTAAAGTCAGGAGTAAATCAAACCACACCATATGCAAATGTAAAATCTGTGCATATATTACATTTATATATATATGAAATATATTGTCAAGTGAAGTAAAAACATGAAATCTATAAGAAATTGGACAAATTTGATATATTATTAACATATATCTAGCCCATATATGTAATACATTTTTGGACTTATATGTCATGTACATGTACAGTATATCATCCTAAAACCCATGAAGCCCTGTTAATATTATATAAGGAAATATAAACGATAGATAGCTAGATAGATAAATAAATATATATGCAAACAACATATGTACAAAATGTACATTGTTATATATAATGTATGTGTGTGTGTGTGTATATATATATATATATATATATATATATATATATATATATATATCGAAAATATACATGGTTGCTACATATAATGGCATATAAAAATCATCATATACAGTATGGCATAGATATGTTCATATACAGATTTGACTATGGGGATTTTATTTATGTTATAAATTTAGATTTTCATCTACTTAGAGAATGTTTGTATGTAAAAATTGTGTATAATATATATAATAATAGTATATTCAAATATATGATAATATACAGTTGTTGACAATATATGCACCTTATACGTAACATATATATATATATTACATAGATTGCTATATATATATATATATATATATATATATATATATTTTACATTTCCGTATAGGACTTCACATTTGTGACCCTGGATAACAAAACCAGTCTTAAGTGTCAATTTTTCAAAATTGAGATTTCTACATCATCTGAAAGCTGAATAAATAAGCTTTCCATTGATGTATGGTTTGTTAGGATCGGACAATATTTGGCTGAGATACAACTATTTGAAAATGTGGAATTTGAGGGTGCAAAAAAACCTAAATATTGAGAAAATCTCCTTTAAAGTTGTCCAAATGAAGTTCTTAGCAATGCATATTACTAATCAAATGAAGTTTTGATATATTTATGGTAGGAAATTTACTAAGTATCTTCATGGAACATGATCTCTACTTAATATCCTAATGATTTTTGGCATAAAAGAAAAATCAATCATTTTGAGCCATGCAATGTATTTTTGGCTACTGCTACAAATATACCCCAGCGACTTAAGACTGCTTTTGTGCTCCAGGGTCACATTTTATGGTTAATTAGATTGCTTCATGAAAATAAACCTACAGTATTTAGTACAAATAATTCTACCAGTCCATAGTTACTTTCCTAACGTTATTTTTATTACTGCTTGCAGAAGTCACTTTGTGACGCTAGTAAAAAAAAGTCAATATTCTCACATAAATGCATTTACCAAACATTGTGAATTAGCATAATAATAATACAGGGAAAGACAGACCATAATCATAGTTCTCAGTATTTGGTCAAGTTTGCCCGAGTAATATATAATGTTCTCTCAGGCCCATCAGCAATACAGCACAAAAGCAATTTCCCTCCCGCTGGTAATTCAAAGTGAAATGCCAGTAAGATGTCAGATTCTCACTGACATCATTGTTCAAGCCGCGAAAAACAAGATGAGTCAATGCATAAGTCATGCTTTCTTAAATCCCAGTTCATTTCGAGCACTCGATTTGGTTTCTCACGTCCTCCTGTTCTCAGTTTGATTGACTGGAAATTGCATATATGTGACCCTGGACCACAAAACCAGTCATAAGCGTAAATAAAAGCTGAATAAATAAGCTTTCATTGATGTATGGTTTGTTGACAATATTTGGCTGAGATACAACTATTTGAAAATCTGGAATCTGAGGGTGCAAAAAAATCTAAATATTGAGAAAATCGCCTTTAAAGTTGTCCAAATGAAGTTCTTAGCAATGCATATTACTAATCAAAAATGAAGTTTTGATATATTTACAGTAGGAAATTTACAAAATATCTTCATGGAACATGATCTTTACTTAATATCCTAATGATTTTTGGCATTAAAAAAAATGGATAATTTTGACCCATACAATGTATTGTTGGCTATTGCTACAAATATACCCCAGCGACTTAAGACTGCTTTTGTGCTCCAGGATAAGGGATAAACACACCGAATGAATGCGATTGTGAATTGTTTGGGTTTATATATCATTTACTGTATGATATGTCCAAAAAAGGTCAGAAACAGAAAGTCCAGCCTTAAGGCCACCCAATTCATTCCATCGTTACGCTTGATTTAACCAGCAGTTATGAAGGATTACAGTCCAAATAACTCTAAAAGTGGAAGAATAAAGGGATGCTGCGACTCCTCGCTGGGAAGAGGAAATGATGTCACAATGTGTCACCTCTGGTGCCAAATGGGAGCGCTGGGTGACATTAGTCTTGGAGACTCTGTACATGTTCTTTTCCCAGCTCTCTCGGGGGCTGTTTTTCTTTTGGGGCCGGGATGGGAATAGGTCATCAAAGCAGGTTCATAAAAACGGCTACAATGCCAAAAAGAGAGATATTATAGAGCTGAACCTTAGGGTGAGAGGGAATTATGTCTATTGTTGTGTTGCTGACTGAGACCTCTGACATTTTGATATTGCTTCGGAACACTGTATCATTTCAAAGTTGTAAAGCTTAAAAAATATCCACCATATAAAAGATCTCTGTTGCTTCTGAAGAGATGAACAACGTGCAGCACAATTTAATAGCACATGCTTGCACAGGATGCAGTATTTGTTCTGCCCGTAGCAACTCACTGTAAAAAAATAAACTGAGAAAATTGGTAGCTTGATGTGTTTAGATTTTATGTCCTCTCAGCTAATTGTACTAAGTTACACTACTTTATTTCGTCGATTTGAATTTGTTTGTTAAGTATGTGCAAAATGCACAATTCAGCCAATAAATTCATCAAGACAACAACAGATTTCTTGTTTAGCTTATTTTAATTTAGCGTACATTTATACAATAACGATGTACAAAAAAAGGGAAGTCTTAGACAACACAGTCTGCAAAAAAGACTAAAAAACGCTGGCAGGGCAGTAGTTGGCGGTATTACTTTGTAAAGATATTACCGTTTTACAAATTTGTGTTTTTATAGTTTAGATGGTATAGCTTTCAAAAACTTCCAGTTTGAATCTCGTTTTCAATAGTTTGCTGTTTAAGGCCTCCAAAACGGCCAAAACACATAAAAAGTTTTCCATTTTTAGTTGAAAACGGTGTTGTTTAAACGGCCTCTTAGTTACAATAAATTAATTTGTTTTGATAACGGCATAGATGTTAAGTGGACTATGCTACCTTTGTTTACTTAGTATTTCTGTCTTATTTTCCATTTCAAACATCTACATATTATTAAATCAAGAAGCATTTACTTAAGAAGCAAAATGACACTGTTTACTGAAGAATGCATCAAATTTTTGTTAGTTTTTGCTTAAAACAAGAGTGTGACTGTTGGGTAAAAAAATTATTTTAATTCAAAGGCAAAACAAGGTTATTTTTCTTGCCTCATTGGCAGATATTTTTTCTTATTTTAAGCAAAAACAAAAAACAGAGAACATGACTAAAGACTTAGTATCTTAATCATTTTGCTTCTCAGATAAATGCAAATTGATTCAAGAATGTATATTAATACTAGAAAACAAGATAAAAATACCTGGAAAATCAGTGTGTGAAGGAGCAATAGTTCTATAAAGCGAAAATATAGTTTTAAATGGTTGAACATACTGTAGGCCTCAAGACTCGATGCTCAAACCTCAAATATAGGTGACAGTTAACAAATTTACATCACAACTCAACAAATAACTAACAATAATGGCAAAATAACAACAAAAATGAAGTCGGCAAACTGCAAAACAATGATACTAACCACAAAATGTATTAATGATTAACATTAACATTTCAGCAATATGAAATTTTCTTTGAGTAGTTGCATATGTGGATTTTTGACTAGTTGGTGGTTTTTATGTAGTTTCAAGAAAACTGCATTAGTATTTGAGACTCTAAAGGGTTTGTAAACTGTAAAATATATAGTTGTTGTTTTTTTTACAGTCTGTTTCATTGCGGCCAAACAAAAGCCTGTTCCCAACAAAGGGATATAGAGTTGACAATAGAGTTTGTGCTCACAGAAAACCACGGCAAAGCCTCGGAAGACGCTGTGTACTTGGAATTCCATGTATGAGATTACACAGGCAGGCCACCCATGATGTTAACCACTACCCGAGTAAATGGGTTTTCTGAGGTGTCACTCAGCAAGATTAAAGGCGGTATGATCTTACCGCTGTAAACAGCATTACCTCTGTCGGTAAACATTACATAATATTTACAGAGGCTGCTCAAGAATTTACATGGAAAATGTGAAGATGCATAAATCCAGTGGAAAAACATAACAATCTTGTGTCTTTGGTGACAATCCAGTGTCGGAGTGCATTCTATGTAAAAAGTAAGACAAGTGTCAGTGTAACTGCCACACTGTTTACAAAACCGTTTGAGTCTCAAATGTGACCTGGAGCACAAAAGCAGTCTTAAGTCGCTGGGGTATATTTGTAGCAATAGCCGAAAATACATTGCATGGGTCAAAATTATCCATTTTTCTTTTATGCCAAAAATTATTACGATATTAAGTAAAGATCATGTTCCATGAAGATATTTTGTAAATTTCTTATATCAAAACTTCATTTTTGATTAGTAATATGCATTGCTAAGAACTTCATTTGAACAACTTTAAAGGTGATTTTCTCAATATTTAGATTTTTTTGCACCCTCAGATTCCAGATTTTCAAATATTGTCCTATCCTAACAAACCATACATCAATGGAAAGCTTATTTATTCATTTATTTAAGACTGGTTTTGTGGTCCAGGGTCACAAATACTAATGCAGTTTTCCTGAAACTACATAAAACCCACGTCAGACCAAACAGAATTCACCCAAATGTTTCAAACCTGTGAGTCTCTTTCTTGTGTGGAACTTAAGAGAAGATACAGGTAACCAAACAGCCATTGGCTTCCATAGTAGGGGGAAAAAAAATACTATGGAAGTCAATGGGTACCAGCAAATGTTCAAATAATCAAAATATCTTTGTTGTTCAGCAGAAGAAAGAAACTCATACAGGTTTGGAACAACATGAAGGTGAATAAATGATTTTTTTGTGTGAAATATAATTGTATTTATTTATTGTGTTGTGATGTTAAGAGCTGGTCTTTTTACATTTGTTGATTGTCAATGTTCTTGAGGTTTGTGTGTCGGTGTGTTCAACCGTTTAAAACTATATCCCGCATATCTTTGCTTTGTAGGATGATTGTTTCTTCATAAACAAATATAGCATTCACTTAAGATATCGAGTGTACTGTAAGACTAGCCTATATATACGACAATCGAAGCAACAAAATAATTTGTGTTACTAAATGAAAAATTGTTGAACAAGAAAACGGATGTATTTATTAGCTGAATTTTGCATTTAGTGAATAAACAAATTCAAATTGATGAAACAAAGTAGTGCTACTTAGCACAATTATTGAGAGAACTTGTCTTGATTTTTTTTTTTAATAGTGCAAACAGTTTATTTTACTGGCCATTTAGCAGACGCTTCATTCGAAGCGACTGAAGAGTCTTCTTGAAGAAACCCGAGGTTAAGTGACTTGCTCCGGGGCACAATGGTGATGGAGTAGGACTGGAATTTCGGCAGCTCTCCAATTTCTAGGTCACTCCACCTGGGGTTGAACCCGCAATACTGAAGCCAGCAGCCCAGATCCTTAACCATTAAGCCATGACATCATGCATCATAAATGCAAACACAAAACACCTGCAGATAGAGAAGATTGATGAGCTGGAATCACAGATACAGTCTTCTCTTATCATAACGACAGGCCCGGCGCGCCGCAGCAGAATTTGCAAGCTGACTTCAGTTATCATGGTTTGTGGTTTTCTTCCTGTCATAATTATTGATCATGCCTTCTGACAAGAGAGCATGTTTTGGGCAATTAGCAGGGCTAAATGAATAACAGGAGGGCAGTGATAAGGAAAGCAAATGTACTTTAGGGTTTTGTTGATTAGATTCCAGCGAGGTTTGTTTTCCTCTTGTTTACTTAGTGTCATGGATCAGAACCAAGAGTGAAACATTAACTACAATAAAGTCATTTTCAGACCTCCTTTTGTGAATTTTATGAATTTAAAGTCAGAAAATAGTCATACGATGGCAAATTGTTCTTAATTCACTAACCATTTTTGCTAAATCAATCAATAAAAAAAATATTCATCTCTGTGTGTGCTGAGATTATGGTTGAATTGTGAGAGTCCTAAAATAAACAGAATAATAAAATATCCAAATGACACTTGAAAAGAACATTTGAAGTCATGAAATAAAGTCGTACAGTGGCAAATAGTTCTTAATTTACTAGCCTTTCTTTCTACAAAATGAAAAAAATTTAAAATTATATTTATTCTCATTCTACGGTATTCCTTTATGATTATCTTTGAATTATGAGTAGCACTAGTCTGAAAATAAAGTCAAATCAAATCAGAAATACATAAATAAAAATACATTTTAATAAGCATATACAGTATTTATATTAGTCCCCTTCATTCTACAGTATTTCATTATACAGTATTTCATTAAACATATCGCAGTATGTGCTGAGATTATGGTTGAATTATAATCAGAAAAAGGTCCTAAAAGCAACAGAATAACAAAATATCTAAATGACAACTGAATATAATATTGAAAGTCAAAAAATAAAATCCTACAATGGCAAACTGTTTTTGGTAGTTTTTTGCTTGCTTATAAATAAATTAATAAAATTGAATAAAGGAATGAATGAATAAACAAACAAACAGCAGAAAAAGCAGTAGAAAAATAACAGTAGAATATCTAAATGGCATGTGAAAATAACATTGAAAATCAGAAAATAAAGTCCTACAAAGGCCCTGTTTTTGACATTTTTGCTAAATAAATAAATAAATAAATAAATAACCCTCATTCTACAGCATTTTAAGTGTCTAAGTATGAGCTGAGAGATTATGGACAGGAAAGGATCGCAAAAGAAGCAGAATAACAGTAGAATATCTAATAACATTTACAAATCAGAGAATAAAGTCCTACAATGGCCCAGTTTTTGACATTTTTGCTAAATAAATAAATAACCCTCATTCTACAGCATTTTAAGTGTCTAAGTATGTGCTGAGAGATTATGGGCAGGAGAGGATCACAAAAGAAGCAGAATAACAGTATATAATATCTAAGAACAGCTCCTCATCGTCTCATTAAAGCTCATTTGATAGCATGATCCACCTGATCAGGTGTTGATCCGCTCCGCGCTCCGCATCCGGGTTTCTTCGCACTGAAGTCGGAGCGCAAGCGGATTGGCTGAAGCGCCGGCGGCTCGCTCGGGGATCTCGCGCTCCTCCAGCTCTCCATCAGAAGGCGGGGAGCGCGCGCTGAGGGAACTTCACTGACAGACATCAACTCACCTCAGGAGCGCAGATTTATCTGTTTACAGCCGATCCGCGGCGTTTCGCGAAGCCTTGAGAGAAAAACTGCTCAGAAGAGGAGGAACTGAGGATATTAATCCCAAACACTTGTGTTTGACGGGCGTTGGTGGCCGCTGTCTGTCAGAAGAGTGCGCTGAGGTAAAAACCAACGGATTCCATCAACGTTTCATTCCGTGAATAATAATCTCTCCGCCACAGTCAACGATTCCGCTGGTTTTATTAGAAACAACATCTCCAGAGGTGCCTCTGATTATTATTTCACCTGATCGGCGGATTTCTGCCTGGTTTTGACTGTTTGTATGATGGGAAGAAGTAAAAAGACTGCGAAAAGAGAACGAGGCGGATCGGGATTCTTAGCGCAGATGATAACTGTGTTCGCTTTTACTATTTTATCGCTCGTCAACACCGGTGAAGCTCAAGGTAAGAACCTTTCAATATTAGGCGAATATCGATCAGTATCGCTGACTGAAGTTTGCTGAATGAGTGAAAGTTTCGTTAAATTATTGTTCAAGATCTGCGAATGAAAAGTTGTCAAACCGATCCAGCTTTATGCAGATATTCATACGGCATACCGTCTGATTTTAGTAAATAATGCTAATAAGTCTTCATGGGAATTAACGTTACTTAAACCATTCATTTTCTTAGATTGTTAGTCAGATTTGATATTTTAGGCGTGAATTGATTTGTCAGATTTTTAAGTTTGTGCTTTTTGTTTGTAAATTGTGTTTTGTGTGGTCTAACATGTTAGGTAATTAATTCCCGCCAGATTGGATTTGTTTATATATTTAAACTAACAATGGCATTTACTGTTAATGTTATTTTTGTTGCAGTAGTTATGTTTATTATCGTTGAGTGTAACAGCGTGTCGTTTATATTTCAGCCAGTGTTGTCACAGTTGGTTAAATCTCTTTACATTGAAAAATCGCATATGTGGATTATTGTCATTTCGTATTAATTTTAGGCATGAGCTCATAGTGAGGTCATTACATGAGAAAACTTTGTCTTGTGCTGCTGTGTGTCTGTCATGACAAAAGCAGGAGCACGTTTGTGTTTCTGCACGTTAGAAATGAACAGAACGATGTTTTTGCGTTTGTCCTTTTATGCACAGACGGATCTGTACCTTTCTGAAGGCTTATCGTGCTTCTTAATATATTTAGTCTTGTTATGAATGCTAAAATGTTGTTACAGGACAGTTTTCTGGCTTTAAAGGATGAGAGTATTTGATTCTGAGTTGTTTTTCAAACCCATCTCTTTTGCTGTAAATCTTGTTTGCGTGTGTTGTTTTGTATAGAAAGGACGTAGCGCGTTATTATATAATTTTTATTATATGTATACTGAAAATAATGCATAATTAAACCATCGACTTATATTATAGATAATATTATTATCCTAATTACAAAGTGCCAAAATTCCTTTGGGAATATTTTGAGGAAATCAGAGAAACAGGACAAATGCATTACTTGAAACCACACAAAAAAATCACTCATGGCCTCATTCTGTGAGAAGCGAATGTGCTGCTGGCATTTTATATTTATTAAGAGTTTGAGTTGATAATTTACCCAAATTCCCTGTTTCTATTAGGAGTAAAATAAATATTTTGATTATTTTGCTATTGAGTACTTCTGCTGCGTGCTTTGATTGCATTATAATGAACTAACTAATTAAATGAATTTTCCTCAGGGCACAACGTTGTGAGTTAAAAGTGCTTTCTCTACGCTGAAGATGCTTTCAAGTTTGTGTTTGTGGCATATCTCAGATACGCCAGAGCTGATGCCGTTTGCCTTCTTGAACGTGTCCGTTCACTGAACTGAGTGTGGGACTCCATTAAAAGGATTTTGCTGAATAATTGTTGTGTAAGTAAACCGGCAGCCATGTTCTTGACACAGAGATGACACAAAGACCTCCTCCCTATCACAAGGCAGGTTTGTGAAACTCCTCCAAGCCACGTTTGACATTGACTTCAACCCTCCCTCAGTGGTTTACAAGTAGTTGCAGTGTACTGGATTCTGCTGATCTCATATTTTTTTGGAGATCACTGACAAAAGGCGTTGAACTTGTTATAGTACTATTCTAGATTATGTACTATATTGCTGTATTATTTAAAAGCTACTTTTAAAAATGATTCCTGTAGCTCAGCGGCAAGGTCATGGGTTTGATTCCCAGGAGATGCATGCATTGAAGAAAAAGTTAAGCATAAATGCAATGTATAAGTCGCTTTGGATAAAAGCATCTACCAGATGCATAAATGTAAAGTCATTTTTGTACTGTTCTAGAATAAGTGCTATGTTACTTTATGATATAATAGCTACTTTTTAAACCATTAGTTCAAACAGAAGAGCAATGACAAGGTTGTGGGTTCGATTCCAAGGGAATGCTAAAGCTTGAATGCAGTGTACGTCACTTTAGATAGAAGCATCTGCCAAATGCTTAAATGTAAATGTAAAGTGATGTTTCTACAGTTCTAGATTATGTGCTACTATTAAAAAAAAAAAAAAGGGATTACTATAGCTCAAACAATAGATCAGCGGCAAGGTCATGGGTTTGATTCAATGCATGCATTGAATAAAAAGGAAAGCTTGAATGCAATGTAAGTTGCTTCTGCCAAATACATATAATTACATATAAAGTGATGTTTGTATTATTCTAGATTATATACACTATAATACTTTATTATTTTTAAGTGAGGTTTGTAAGTGTTGCATGCTTCAGGCTCCACAAACGCCAGGAATCGGATTGTTAGAAACCCAATCCAGTCTAGCAAAACCTCCCTCGACAATTGTGCATGGTTAATGAGAAACAAGGAAAGGCTGAGGAAAAACTATCCCGCTCCAGTGTCTGAAGGGCATCGCAGGATGACATAAGGCCGATTCCAGAAGCCCTCGGAGGCCAATGCCATTGACTGTAATGAGAACACGAACCAAGTCTCTTCGTGTCCATTAAGAAGTCGATATTTAGGGAGAACATTGTTTGCGACTAATTAATGGCCCATAGGTTTTTTGGATACTAATGAGCTACACGTTTCTGGTTCACATGGGGATCTTTTTGTGCTTGAAGAACTGCCCGGTTATTTAAGCAGTTACGGATACTCTGCATGGAAAAAAAATTCCCTCACGCTCCTTTCTTCTCTTGATCCCCCTATTTTTCACTGTCGATACACTTGTTTTAATTAAGTGTGTGAATTCCCACTCGTCCCAGTGTTCTCTTGGCCCTGGAAACGGAGGAGAGAGCAATAGAGAGGAAAGGAGTGCCTTTATCAAGTACAGTAAAATCACTGACATATCCACCACAAGTGTCTCTCGTCGCCTGAATATGAATAAGAGGCGACCGGGAAAGTCAAGAGGGAGCGAGGGGGATAAAAAACAGCACTGTGCGACCCTTGACAATACTTAGACAGGAGACGATCTTGTCATCCGCTTTAACGGCAGAAGGCCGTGCGGATTTGGGGGCTGAGGTAGACCGGCTGTCTGTTTGAATATGCAGATCCTTTGCTGATGAAAGGCGAAGATCCCAAATGTGCATAATCCATTCTTGTACGTTTTGTTTTCGTGTAGGCTGCATGCTTTTTCTGCTTTCTGTATGCCGTCGGTTCCATATGCAATGCTTTTTTGGGGAAACAAAGGCGCCTTGTTTGCTGTCTTATATGTGTAATTACTGTTTAAAAAAACAGTGAAGCAAACCCACTGCCTGCTGAGTGCGTCAAAGCGTGAGTTCACTTTTTCCACGTCTGTCCTCTCGCTCTGCATGTTATGCGTCCTCTGAGCTTTGTTTATGGATGGGGGGGGGCTTTTATTTTTAAGAAAATATTTAGCAAACTCAAAAAGAGACACGCGTGCAGCTCCGGTAGGCGTAAAAATGAGAATGTTATTGCGATCATCATTACTCTAAGCGCTTCCCTCATTGCCTAACGGTCGGGTCTCAAGGGCTCTACTAAGGTTACAGCCATCGTGGTCGTTCTCCAAGTACGTTTGGAAACACAAAGGCTTCATTGTGCACCGAACAGCTACTATACCATGACCTAGCGCCACCGTGTATCGTAATTCCCTCGTGATGTAAGGCCGTTTTTTAAGTTTGAAGGAGAAAATTAGACTTAATGTGGTCATGTGCTGGTGAAGGTAAAGGTCGAGCCAAACGGTGTGTCATCAGAAACTCCTTCTTTGTCGCCTTGTGGGCGTCAGCATTACACGCTGTTTGTTGGCCTTCCCCCGTGCTGAGGATATTTTTTCGTGATAATTGCTGTGAAAGGCGTGCTGAGGTTGCAGCTCTCCTCTCCTGACGTCACGTAGCACGCCGGCTGTGGAAAAGATGTATTACAGTATGCGCTCGGCATTGTCTATTGCGAATCGCGCCGTATCCAGCTGCGCAGGTAGGTGAGCGAGCAAAGTCATGGCAATGACAGCCTCTATTCGTAGCAAAAAAGAGAAAAAGCGGACGGGGAGTGGAGTGAGTGCAATTAATCACACACTGTCACCCTATAAACTACAGGGGAAGCATCAAAGTGCAGCTTTGGGTTCTATTAGCAGTCCATTAGTGAAGCCTGGCACAAGTGCGGCTACTTCACAAGCGTGCCGCCGCTGAAGTGACCGGCCTGTCTGTCAGCAGATCTCCTTTTCCATCGTGACACGAACACTTCACGCAGAAGGAGCTGGATGCAAAATCTTTGAATAATATCAGTGCATAAGTCTGACTTGTGATGCAGCCTGAACTGTGTTTTGTTCATTTAGGCCAGTTTTTGTCACCTGATGGATTTTGGGTTCTTCGCCATGCACTGTTGCCTTTGGTTTGCTTAGTTGGAGACACGTAATATTTAGAAATATTATCAATTTGACTGTATTGGTGAGAACAAAACTGCATTGAGCTAAATAATGACAACATTGTTTCTACTGTAGAGTTGCTTTAATGTGGAATCAAGTTGAATTTTGCAACATTTCATTGAGCTGGATTGAATCAACTTTGAGTTGAATAATGACTGAATCAAATTCATTTCGTAATTGATAAACTGCAACATCAACACTGTTATTTTACTGAATTGAATAAACATAAACTGAATTGAGCTGCATAATGATAATGTTGTCTTCTGTAGAGCAAATTTGTTTCAGAATTGATTTTTTTTACACTGTTATACTGAATTGAGTTGAATAATGACTGCGTCAAATTCATTTCATAATTGATAAACTTTGCAACATCAACACTATTATTGGATATTATTGGACACTATTAACTGGATTGAGTTTAAAATGATACTGTTGTCTTTTGTAGGGTTGCTTTAATGTTGAATTGAATTTGTTTCATAATTGTTAAATTTTGCAACACTAACAGAGTTATTGAACTGGTTTGAATGAACTTGGAACTGAATTGATCTGAGTAATGACACTGTTGCCTCCTGCAGAACAAATTTGTTTCATAATTGATTAGTACTGTCAAATGATTAAACGCAATTAATCGCATCCAAAATAAAATTTTTGTTTACATAATCAATATGTGTGTACTCTGTATATTTAATATATGTGTGTATATATATATATATATATATATATATATATATAACACACACATATTATATATTTTGAGAATACATGTATTTGCATGTATATATTTATATTCATATAATTTGTATTATAACATTTTTATGAAACACATGCATGTGTGTATTTATATATACATAATACATTTACACAGTACAACACATATTATGTAAACAAAAACTTTTATTGTGGATGCGATTAATTGCGATTAATCGTTTGACAGCACTATAATTGATCAACTTATTAAACTGGATGAATCAACAATGAACTGATTTGATCTGAATAATAACACTATTGTTGCAAATTCGTTTCATAAATGAATTTTTCTACATTGACACTGCTATTAAACTGGATTAAATCAACATTAATCTTACTTGAGCTGAGTATTGACACTATTGTCTTCTGTAGAGCTGCTTGTAGCTAAAATGAAGTAATTTCATAATTTACACTTATTAAACTGAATCAACTCGGAACTGAATTGAGCTGAATAATGCCATTATTGTCTTTTTTGCATCATTTGCATCACTGATTCTGTTTTTGTCTGTTATTTCTGTGAAGCTGCTCTGTATCATACAAAGTGTTATCGAAATAAGAGTGAATTCATACCATGCACTCGTTCGCTGACGTGGTCATGTGTGCTATTGAGTATGGAGTGATGTTACGCTTCTCCTTTAATGTAATGAGTCGCGTTGTGAAATCCAAACCCGAACGCTCAAAGGCTCTTTGTTTTCCACTTACAGAAAGGCTGCTGCTTGGAGAATCCTCAGTGTCCAATTATAGCTGAGGATCAGAGAAATGTAATTTACAGCCCCTGCTCCTCATGGAGAGGGTAATTGTGATCAGGAAATGGAGAGAGAGATGAGAGTTATTACCAGTCAAGGGGCTTCCACTCAGGGTAGTTATGGAGAGGAGAGTGACACCCCTTTTTACAGTTTGAAGGATAGAGTTCGGTTTTTGGGAGCGGACGACGCCCGGCCGTAAATGTGCTCGACCGCATACTGGCCCTGCTGGTGAACGGCGCCAATCTGAGGCCATGTAAAACGCTCAGAAGTAACATTTTAGTTCATTTAAGAAGGTCAGAGGTGAAGGGTGTCATTTTTCTGCAGCATCAAACCGAACTGGAAAAAAGGGCTTTAAAACAGCTAATAAATTTCACAAATAAGTCCAATTTTGAGTTGGAAAACTGAAATGGTGTTTTCTTGTGTTGCGTACTCCAATAATCTGCATTATTTACTATTAACTTCAAAAAAGAATTTTTTATAGTGTAGTTGCACACTGAAGTTTATGGAAACTTGTTGACTACAGACTAAAATAATAATAAAAAAAGACAATTGTCACATTTTATCTTACAATTCTGACTTTTTTTCTTGCAGTTCTGAATTTATCCCACAATTTATATTTTCCCGTAATTCTTTTTTTCCTTGGAATTCTGAGTTTACATCAGGTGTAAACTCAGAATTGTGAGATATAAACTTATAATTCAGAATTTTTCTTGAAAATGTAAGTTTACATCTCAAAAGTTTACATCTTGCAATTCTGACGTTCCCAGAATTACAAGAAAAAAAGTGAGAATTGTGAGAGAAAGTTGCAATTACCATTTTTATTTCTTATTCTGTGGCAGGAACAAGCTTCCATAGAAGTTTAATGTATTTGTGTTGGAGGTTTCTATACACTATAGTAGTAGTGATGCATAAAATAAGCCAGATCATTTTAATGCATTTTTAAATTCTTTGAATTATTCTGTTTGCTGAATCCAGTGGTGCAGAAAATACACTCTTCACCTCTGACCTTCTTAAATGAAGCACTTGCATCGTATGTCTTCCAACAACAGAGCAACAGTCCTGCAGTAAAAGCATTTTATCTTGGACGGTTGTTCTTGCATGTTTTTCTTGTCATTGTGGCTTAATAGCAGAACACAGTTTTTCGCTTATTGCATGCGCGGCTATAAAAAGCACACGGTCCCACCAGAAACACCGTCAGTGCTTTGCTTTTAGCTCCGCTGTCGTGTGATGGCTCTCCCTGTAGGCACAAAGTGGTGTCCAATCAAACAAGAAGCCTGCTGGGATACTGTCACAACGTGCACGACTGAGTTTACTAGCAAGCACTCTTATCGTCACTTTGTACGGCAGAAAAATCATATTGCTAACCCTTAAACGCTCAGCCATATGCTTCCTGACTATAGAGCCGACAGCGTGTTGTACTGTGTGAATCCGCACGTCAGTCAAAGACCGAGAAATGCATGCAATCCAAGTTCTGCAAATAGCCACAAAGCCACTAAAATTGCATTTGCCAAATTATTAGTATTCTTAGCTAATGCATAACGCTTGACCGCCGGCCAAATTGAGCATCATGGGATGGGTTTTTGTTGTGCATACTGATGCATGCGTCTGGTGTAATGAAAGGGCCGTGTACCGCTGTTCACCGTAGCGGGAGGCCGGGACAAGCAATCACCGCCCTGCTGGAATCATGGGAACATGAGACCCACGCGTTTCCATTTCCTATCTTCACTTTATCAGCCTCCTGGCTCTGTTATTCTTTAGCTCGGCAGACAGCAGATGAAAGCATAGCACAGATAAATGTTTGTGCTTTCCTGTTTTTATGGGGCTTAAATAAGAACATACATTTACTTGGTACTTTGAGGTTTTCACTGGATTCTGCTTTCCATTAAAGGCCCCATGCAGCCAGAGAGATGATAAGAGGACAATGTAAGTCCTAATGTTGACTTGGCTATAAAGTGGGAGCTCAAAAGGAGGCTGAAGGGTCTGGTTCGTGATGGGTCATTAGAGAAACGCCACCTCAGGCCAGGCTCTCCATTTAAGCTTGATCTTACTTGAAGTTTAATGCACAGACCTGCAGTTGTTTTTATGATCATGGACAGGTGCTTCGTGGGCAGTACAGAAGCTCTTAGTTAAAGTCAACATGAAATGTTGTTCACAGCCAATTTATTTCTGCAATGTAAAAAAAAGTTGACCTAACTTAAAAAACAAGTCAATTTGTTAAGTTAATTCAACTAACAACTGAAAACTTAACTTTTGTTCATCTAATGAACTTTTAGCCAATGCAAGGAGTTGCAAACCTCACGTTTTTCATCATTACGTTAAGCTGACATTTTTTCTAAAGTTGTAAATAAAATTATTGGAGTAAATTTTACAAGAAAATGCTGTTTCAGTCTTTCTACTATGCATGTTGGGAACTAGCAAAACATTTTTCTTTGATTTATAAACTTTTGACTTGATTTATAGTTTATTTATTTATTTTTTAGAAGATCTTTTTGCAGAATGTGAAACAGGCATGATTTTATCCATTTCAAAATAAATTGACTTTTTTTTTGGAATAATATACACAAATTGTGCACAGTAAGAGGAATTGTTATTATTCATATTAAATCTTTAATTAATATTTTGCATTAGGCTAGCTATTAGTTTTATATTTTCACTCATTTATTCACTTTTTGTGTTCCAAATAAATTATTTCAGTCGGTTGGTAAAGCAACACTTCCAGTTTTCTACTTTCTATCTAACATTTATATTTTATTTCAGCTTCATTTCGATTAAAAAAAACGTTTTAGTTTACGATTGGCACGTATGTTAAGAAAGTAAATGTCAGTGAATGAGCAGAGGGGCCTGGCGTCAGACAAACCCCATACAGGAGGAATTCAGCAGGTTATCATTCTCCATTTGGGGCTTTTAGACTGATCCTCGCGTCTGGATCGCATAGCCTATCAGTTCCCCGTCAGACAGTGATGAAGCGCTCGCCTCCTGACACATCCTCAACCTGGCCCAAACATGTTTTGTCAGAGAGAATAACTAAACCCAAGGCCCGGAGAGCACAAGCCCTGTCAGATAAAGATGCATGAATAGCAGGCATTCATCTCTCCGGAATCAATCTTCTGGATAATTCCCCCCATATTTCTTCTTTTTAGTTATCTACAAAACTGCCAAGCAGAGTTTTAACTGTTCGGGCCATTACGGGAAAGCTTCAGTGAGTGCGTGTCACAATGTCAATGTCTAATGTTGTTTTTTCGGCCGGTTAAATGAGGTGCTAAATTAGAGCCGCGTATTGTGTGATCCGTTCGGAAGTGTCTAGAATATGTAGTGCAGAACAAAGTAATGGGAATTTATCTACGTTGTACTAGTTTTAGCCTTGATTCATGTTCTCGCATGTTCTGTTTTCTCAGATGCAAAAAGCGTCCTCGTGCTTCTCTTAATCTTGCTGCGTGTTTGTCTCTGTTTTCCATGTCTAAGCAGTTGCTCTGTGGTCGGACCATTAGTTTATCTGCGTGTGATATCACACTCCGTAAACCCAAACTCAGCACTTTCATGTTCAGTCACATCTCCAGGCCCGTTTCCCCAGGGTCCCGCGAGCCGCGAGTGCTTAACTGGGCCATCCTCGCTGGGGCTAATTTTGCGGGAGCCCGATTGAGAATCGTACAGTAGTAAGTCTCCTTAATGAAGGCTTTTTGCATGACCTGACTCTGTTGAACCCGCGGGGAGAAGCTTATCACAACAATACCACGACCGTGCGAGAATGGAGGGTGTTGAGATGAACTGCAAAGACAAGAAGCGGAGCGCAAGGTGTCCACTGAGAGCGTTAAACATCGTTAATCACAGGGCCCTCGATGAGGAGCGGGTGGGCTGAGCGACGAGCCCCAAAACTGCATTTAATTGTGTCCTTTGCTGCCACGTCGTAAAAAAAGTACGGAATGCAAAATGCAAAAGCAGCGGAAAAACGTCAGGTTGGAATCCTCTGATTAAATCTGGGCATTTAAAAAGCCCATTAAAATAAAACTACTGGAATGAGGGTGAAATGAAAATTCCGTCTCCTGTGGGCACTTCGTACGATGTGAACATTCCCAAACAACAACAAGAAGTTTACCGGCCCCAACGAAGACCTCCAAACATAGACAGGGAAGTAGATAAATAATATATCCTCTTCTAAAGTGATAGGAAGCGTAATGGAAGTGGCGAGCGGCTGGATAAAGTGGAGAGTCAGCATTGCACAGGGACCAGAAAAGTGACTTTGTGTTATTGACAACAGGCCGACTCAAAGCAGCCATTTCTGGCTTGTACAAAAGCCTTCCTCTGAGGTAGTGCTGGAGCTGTTAGTTAGGGATGGGCGGAGGTGAGACGGTGTGTTTACAGTCCAACAGAGACTCATATCTGCAGCTGCACAACTGGTGCATTCATATAGATTTAAATCACATTTTTGTGCTATTTTGAAATGGTCTCAAATGTGACTTAGAATTTTATGCAATTTTTGTTTGCTGATTAGAATTTTTTTTTTTTTTTTTTAGACTGAAGTTTTAAATGATCAATGTAATGCGAAGCTGTTTTTTCCTTATGAAATAAAGATATTTAATATTTAATATAATGCATTCTCGGAAAAAAGGGCAAAAATCGTACAACTTGTCACACGGGTAGTACCATAAAAAGTGACATCTTTGTGTGTGTGTGTGTGGGGGGGGGGGGGAAGGGGAAAGCTATATATATATATATATATATATATATATATATATATATATATATATACATATATATACATATATATAATTTTTGCACATTTTTTTCCCTGACAGTGAGTGCATATAATATAATATAATATAATTTTTTCCTGTTTTGTGTATTTTATTTTTTAAACTTAAGTGCTATATGATGTGAAGTGGTACTTGCTTTATTTTATATTGTTTAATATTGAATTTAATATAAAACACTGAATATAATACATCCTCAGAAAAAATGGGCAAAAATTTTACCTTTAAAAGTACTTTTTTCTGACATTGTGCATATAATTAATTAGGGCTGCAACAACTAATCGATAAAATCGATTATTATCGATTATGAAAATCATCGACAACGATTCTCATTATCGATTAGTCGGGTCTGCCCACAGTGCACGTCCAACTTCAGCCGGTTGCGTCAAATTACAGCACTGAATAACGCGTTTCTATGGACAAAATGCATCTAAAAATAGTCGAGGAAACAGAATGAGATGCTACGGGAGATGTACGTGATCCAAGCTGCCCAAAACATGAGAAATTTATTTTAAACTTTAAGTTAATGCATTACCGTCAGGCGCTTTGACAGATGCGTGTTCGTCCTCAGCGCAAAAACTTTCAGTTTACGGTCATATCCTTATCGGTAAATGTCACAAATTCATGCGAGCATTTCCATTTTTGCATAAAGGTCCGTCCTGACAGTCTATGTAAAGTTTAGATCTTTACCGAATGAGCCTTGGCGCGGCGGGCGCGTGCACGCGCGTCAGACAGACGGAACAGAAAGTGAGAAAATAGGCTATTATTCAGCGCAAAAATATTAATTGTTCTGAAATATCTGTTGTTGAAAGTTAAATTAAGGTTTAAAAGTCAACATGCAGTGCGAGTATTTTATGAGAGTAGGAACTTTAAAGGGATAACAGCGTGTAATTGTCTGAATATAAATATCGCTTCATAGCCGCCTTATTGCATAAAGAAATGACAGTAACTGTGTCTAAAAGACGTGACTGTGATCAAAGTGAACGTGTGTTCCTGCAGAACATTCCTCTCACCTGTTGGTTAACACTGAGTTTGTGTTTTTATTCGTCTTTATTATCTTTATTATTTTAATTTTTAAGAGATTGTAGAGATTTTAACTATATTCACTACATACAATGCTTAACAAATTTATTAAAACAAATTATGTAAGGTTTGTGCCACTGCTGCTCTAAACTAACAGTATTGGTGATTACCAAAATCATTTTTTAGCTTTCTGTATTGGTTAGTCCTTCAATATGCATAAGCTCTTTATTAACAGTAGTCGGTTATTTCTAATGCTATATTATAATTATTGCTGTTATCTATGAAAGAAAGGCAGAGCGCTTTATAGTGTTTTTTTTTCACATACCCAATAACAGTCAAAAAGTACGTAAACAATGCCAGCAAGAATGCAAGCTGTAATGAGCTGCCATTTTTGTTATTATGTGAATAAATAGGCCTATTTAGTTGTTTCAGTTTGTTATTTGCCCAATAAATGACAATAACATTTTTAGATTTAAACCATTTTTTGACAGATTCCTAAAATATTTTTCTCTTTATTATGACAGGTGGTCTAATAAATTGTTAAGCACTGTATTAGCATTCAGTTGGCACGTTTGTTTGACGGACATTGGGCAGAATGTGGCACAGTGTTTTTTGTCAACAAAATAGAAAAAAAAAAATATATATATATTTTTAAATCCGATTAATCGAAAAAAAAAAAAAAAATTCGGCCAACTGATCGATTATCAAAATAATCGTTAGTTGCAGCCCTATGATTAATATAATATAATAGGATATAATATAATATTAATATAATACGTTTTTTTATTACCTTATTTTATGAATGTAGAAATAATTGTTTTTTGACCATCAAGGTTTTAAATAAAGTAAATTTAAAAAACATTTTATTCACTGGAAATATGTAGAAATATGCAATTATTTAATAAATGACCATTTTTTTCTGCAAAATTCCTGTGTAATTAACTCTGCAGTGATATACTGATGTAGTATGATATAGCATTACTCATGCCGCCCACCCGAATGTCGTTGCCATACTTTGTTAATGTGTATGTGCCTGTGCATTCATTAATAACCGGTGACATTTTTTAGCTCTGTCTGTCTGCAGGATGCAGTTGGCGGCTTCTCTCTGTCAGTCAGGGGTCATAAACTCTGTGCCATAATGAGCGCTGGCTGATTTGCCTTGCATTAACTGCTGTCTAACACACTCTCACGCAAACGCAGGGATTCACCCATGACACGGGAAATGTATCGATTCCTGGCCGAGGGGCGCCGGGCGATCTTGCCAGTTTTTGGCTGGCGCTGGACCAGCAAGTTGTTTAAAGGGAACAGCGGTTCGCGAGTGTGAAGTGCAGAACGCCGCTGCCGTTGTCAGATTAGAGTTACGGCCCCTTGAATGCTTTCCTTCAGTAGCCGTGCACATAAATTTCACCCGCCGCCCACTTTTACCTCTCGCGTTTGTGAGAAAACACGTCAGTAAATCTCCACACGGTTGTTCTTTCAATAAAACTGCAAAAGTTCTGTACTTTACTGGTTACATTTTTGTGCTTTATCGTTGTTGTTGTGAGGGAAATGTTTTATTGTACTGCTGCGTTCCAGCGCTGAGGTTCAGTGCCAACAAAAGCAACGATTTGGGCCAGAAAGGAAGAGGAGTAAACAGGAGGAAGAGGGAGTGCAGGATAGCGCAAACTCTCCGGTTTCCTTCTTAAACTCAGATATATTAACCACTGCCATTCTTGACCGCTTTTCTTGCTATTTGGATATGGAAATTAAAACCTCAAGTCACAGTGTAACAGAGATTCAGCAGAGACTCATATCTGCAGCTGCACAACTGGTGCATTAATATAGATTTATGATGTGCATTCACAGTTTTGTGCTGTTTTATAAGTTTCAAATGTGACTTTTTAAAATTATTTTTTTCTTTGAGTATTTTTCATTTTTTTGCATGCAAGTGTTGCATAATGTGAAGCTATTTTGCCTTAAGTTAAAATTTAGTATTAAATATTATGTAATACACATTATTTAACACATTCACAGAAAAACTGCAAAAATCTTACCTTTAAAGGTACAAAAGCTTGTTACTGCCATTAAAGTGACATCTTTGTACCTTATTTATCACTAAAATGATGATAATATAATCTTTAAAGTGCATATTACTACTCTGAGGTAATAAGGTGTGTGTGTTTGTATGTATGATGCATGTAAGTGTGTATGTGTGTATAATAATGTAATCATTATTTTATCATTTATTTATGATTTATTTTATTTATTGTTTTGGATATGCATACAACGCTTTTATTTTTTATTTTATTTTTTACCTCTAAAATGTATGTTTATGTAATTTATTTAATTAATATATTTATTATTTATTTATTTAATTTTTTTTTTTTTGCATAAAACCCTGTAAAGGACAAATTTGTACCTTTCTGACCCCTAAAATGTATGTATATATTAATGTATTTATATACATATTCATATATATATATATTTATATATATATATATATATATATATATATATATATATATATATATATATATATATTTTCCTCTTCTCTAGCTTGATTCTTTTTCTTGCTATTGGTTTATGGAAATCAAAATCTCAAGTCTGTGAAACAATAGCATAAAAGCTCGCATTTCCCCCTGCACATATACATGTTTCCTTTTTCATCCTCTCCTTGTCATGTGCAAATGATTTTGTGTGGAAATCTGATCTCTTTTGTGCAGCGTTTAGTAGGAACGCAAGAAATAGCAGGGACAGGCCGCGTCTGGTTTCAGCCGATTTCTCATTCTGGCAGTTGTTTCCACACTGCTTGAATTTTAGCGACATAGGCACGTGAAATATGGGCATGAATATTTACTTTCTAGCTTGCGTTTTCTCTCGTTTGTTTTCAGTCGTGCCTGACAGAACACAGGATAGAGTTTCTGCGATCTCTGCTCAGACTCTCAAGAGTGTAAACAGCCAGCGAAATAGAAATGAGTGACATTCAAGAGCCATTTTTATCTGAAAGGAGTCAGCAGTGCAGAGAGGGTCACCGTTAGACCAAGAATCAGAGGCTTGACTGATGCATAAAAGACCAGGCTTTCTCAGAGAAGGAGCGGTGTCATTTCGTCTCAAGTGCTCCTGAGGCTCTGTCTGGTCTGCCCTCACATCTCTGTCTCTTTACCTTCCTCTGGTCTTTCTTCAGGTTCCCCAGCGCAGTAGCCAAATGCACATTGACGTACTGCGAGTCTGTGACGGATAGTTTGTGATTAGTGTATTTCAGATCAGTCACTCATTGTCTGCGTCCCAGTGGTCTTGGGGTTACAGAAAAATCCCTTGTGTTGTGTAATCTGCAAATGATAAAAAGCATTTTCCCTGCAGCCAGAGTAACTTTTATATCATTGAGCTGGCGTGCTTGGATTTTTCCCCCATATTGTTGCGATTATGTGTGCGTGTGGGTTGTAGGTGAAAACAGTAGCCCCATTTTCTTTTCTATTTAACCAGCTGAATGTGCTGTAAGAGCTGTTTTGTGAGAGGGGGGAAAACCGCCGGTTCGAGTTTCTCACCAGATATGGAAGAGATGAAGCAGATAATGATTTGTTAACTAGGGTCTCGCATGGCCTTTCTCAGCCTCCCCGAAGGTGAACGTTTCAAGTGTTTCCATTTGCAGTACGCTTTGGATCTGAATGGTTTTCCATGCTCATAAAACAGTTGTTTCTATGAGAGAACAAAGTCATGAAGGTTTTTTTTTTAAAAGTGTGCTCAAAACAAAGAAATGTAGGCCATATGCAGATTTCAGCAGCATTGTTTCTTTGTACGGCGCGGTGCTTTTTGATCATTTGTTCGTTTTTATTCTCTCAGCTGGTCGCAGAAGCTAAAACTTGCCCGACTCATTTCTGTGGGCTGCAGTCGCTAATTTTCCCTGCTGCATTATGACTCTCATATGAGCACTGTATTGAAATTCCACTTACTTAGTTTTGTGTTGTTATTTTTTGCAATTACTTCAGCCGAACTGCTGTTTTTTAACAACTCTGACTTACATTTCCCATTGATTTGCAACTCTCGCCAACAGTGATGACATCATCATAATTAAATGTCATACTACCTTTTCTTTTTTGCATACTTGGCTACTTGCATGTATTTGCTGAATTTGCCTACTGAACTTATAGGCTTTTTCTTTCTTTCTTACAGTTTTATCAATCTCAATAAGCATAACTTAGCATAACATAGCTGTCCAAACCTGTCTGGCACTACGTGAAAAATAATTGCCCCCTAAATCTAATAACTGGTTGTGCCACCCTTGGCAGCAACAACTGCAATCAAGCATTTGCGATAACTGGCAATGAGGCCCACTCTTTTTTTGCAGAATTATTTTAATTCAGCCACATTGGAGGGTTTTCGAGCATGAATGGACTGTTTAAGGTCATGCCACAGCATCTCAATCGGATTTAAGTCTGGACTTTGACTTGGCCACTCCAAAACCTTAATTTTGTTTTTCTTGAGCCATTCAGAGGTGGACTTGCTGGTGTGTTTGGGATCATTGTCCTGCTGCATAACCCAAGTGCGCTTGAGCTTGAGGTCACAAACTGACGGCCGGACATTCTCCTTCAGGATTTTCTGATAGAGTGCAGAATTCATGGTTCCATCAATTATGGCAAGTCATCCAGGTCCTGAAGCTGCAAAGCAGCCCCAGACCATCACACTACCACCACCATGTTTGACTGTTGGTATGATGTTCTTTTTATGAAATGCTGTGTTGGTTTTACGCCAGATGTAACGGGACACACACCTTCCAAAAAGTTCAACTTTTGTCACATCAGTCCACAGAATATTTACCCAAAAGTCTTGGGGATAATCAAGATATTTTTTTGCAAATGTGAGACAAGCTTTTGTGTTCTTTTTGGTCAGCAGTGGCTTTTGCCGTGGAACTCTCCCATGGATGCTGTTTTTGCCCAGTCTCTTTCTTATTGTTGAATCATGAACACTGACCTTAATTGAGGCGAGTGAGGCCTGCAGTTCTTTAGATGTTGTTCTGGGTTCTTTTATGGCCTCCTGGATGAGTTGTTGCGCTCTTGGAGTAATTTTGGTAGGCCGGCCACTCCTGGGAAGGTTCACCACTGTTTCAAGTTTTCTCCATTTGTGGATAATGGCTCTGACCGTGGTTCGCTGGAGTCCCAAAGCCCTAGAAATGGCTTTATAACCCTTTCCAGACTGATACATGTCAACTATTTTGTTTCTCATCTGTTCTTGTATTTCTTTAGATCACGGCATGATGTGTTGCTCTTAAAGAATGCTTTACTTTGTCAGACAGATTCTATTTAAGTGATTTCTTGATTCAACAGGTCTGGCAGTAATCAGGCCTGGGTGAGGCTAGTGAAATTTAACTCAGCTTACTTAACTCAACACAAAAGGGGCAGTTAATTTTTCACGTAGGGCCAGGTAGGTTTGGACAGCTTTTTTCCCTTAATAAATGTAATCATAATTTCAAAACTGCATTTTGTATTTAATTGCATTATCTTTGTGTAAAATTTAAAATTTGTTTTCATAAGTACTTAAATATTTTATATTTATATTATAATTTATATTTTATATAAAAAAGATTTGATTTGATTTTGATTTGATTGCATTGATTGTCTTTATCTTTTCTACATCTGTCTACATTGCACAGTACTATTGATCTCCATAAGCAGAACTAGTATTTATCCACAATTGAACTGTACTTTTGCTACCTTTCAAGCACTTCTAGTCTGCTTATTGTCCTGTTTTGCATTAGAGAGGACAGTTGCACTTTCCCAAACCTTTCTGCTCCGATCAGAATACATTAAGCGGCAGCTTCGGATGTGGCCTCATACATCATTTTGATGGTCATAACCCAAATGGCTTCGCCTACGGTCGTGAGTAGCCCTCGTCAATGGACGGTCTCTTTATTAATTGCGTTCGGGCCTTGTCTTGTCCTGTCGAGTCTGTTCTCTCTTCCCCTCACCTCTGAAGATAAATAACCGTTCAGCAGAAGGTTTCAGATGGTAATTGACAGGCGGCACTAAACAAATTCACTTGCCCTCCGCCGGGCCTCAGCCGCCCCTCCCATTCAAGGCCCATCTAATCTAACTAATGCCCCAGTTTTTGTGCTGGAAAGTGAATTAAAAACAGCCAACTCAATAGCTGATCCATATCAGGCTGCTCGTTGCATGCACATTAGCTGTTCTTCTGCAGCCTCTGTAATTGCGTTACACCACTTGGAGGCTGTAACTATTAGGAACACACAATCTCCCTGCCGTCGTTAATCGCAGCCTCCGCGGCCCCGAAGGCTCCCGATACCCAGATTAAGGGCCGGTCCGGATGGAAAGATGGAGCGCAGGCCGAAATCTCCCCCGAAGCCACAGGCGGCCGCTGAAAGCGTCTTTTGCGAGGGGGAGTTCGCTTCTCGAGTTAGTAGATCTTTCCGGGAAGCCTTCCACTAATCAGCATCTTTCTGCTCACCACCATATTTCATCCCTATTGTGCTACACGCCCAACAGCGTGGCCTGTTTTTCTCAGTCGTTCCCTTTCCTCCCTCCCCTCCGGCTTCTCCAGCCCTTCATGCCTGCTATCTGTCTTCATTCTCCAGCCAAGAATATGCCGGAGAACCACACCAGGCTTATAATCTCCTGCTCTCATTTCTCACTGCTGCTTAGAGAAAGACTCTTTCTTTCTGGGCTTTTTTCCCCCCTCCAACTTAGAAAATAGCTGTTTGACGTCATTAGATCTCTCCAGCCTCTTTTTGTAAAGCGGTTTGTATGCTTAAAGGTGAAGTGTGTCATTTCGAGTGTCACCAAAATTACATTGCAAAGATAATGATTGAAGTTTTTCTCCAACACCCTTTCTAGGACTGACTTTGAGACAATTTTCACTCAGAAATTGCTAACTAAAAAAGAAACGGCAAGTAACACACTAAAATTAATGTGACATTTTAGTAGAAAAACTGAAATCGTCATGAAATGCCATTCGCAACCCATTTTATTCCTGAGATGTGTTTCTGAGTGAAATAAGATGTTCAACAAGAAACAAAATAGTTGATTTTTATCCATCAGGAATTGATTCTTTGAAGCTTTCAAATGTATTGCTTGTAAAGAATAATTTTTATATCACAGTAAAAATAAGGCAATTCAATGTTGTTTTAGTATCACTGAGAAACTGTAGCATTTTTAATTGTTTGAATTTGCTTTTATTTTCATGTTTTTCATATTTTGTTATTGTTTTAGTAATTTTGTTGTGCTTCTGTCATTTTTTTTTCAAGTTACACTAAAAATTGAGATGTTTCATTGGCAACTAACTGAAATAATTTTTTCTAATAAATAATAATAAAAAAGTTACATAATTTCAGTTAACATTAATTTTAAAAACAACAACAAACATGGTTTTAATTTTATTTACCTAATGTCCCTGTCAAATACCCTGTATTTACTCTTTAAAATGTTAAAATCACCATGAAATCTTAAATATGTTGTTTTTCTTGGTTTATATTGTGGAAAGTTGATTGCAATATTTTCAGCTCTTGAATTTCGAAGGTTAAAGTTTTAAAGCTGATGTGAAATGTTCACAGCCCATTTTATTCCTGTAGTGTGATGTGATGTGTTCTTGAGTGAAATGAGATATTCCACAAGAAACAAAAATGTTGATTTTATCCATCAGAAAATGATTGTATGGTGTAAATCATTTGGTGACGTCAGACAATTAGGACCTGGTCACAAAGTCGAGCAAGTTGTCATATTTCAATGAAAGATTATGAAGACACATTTTTCTCTTACATGTATTGAATCAATCACAATACTGTGTACATAAAACATATTCCAGTAACCTTTATTTACAGCTTCATATAATCATTTTTTACAGTGCAAAGATAAAGGCTATCTACAATGGTTTATTTACAGCATGCATGTAGCAGACGCCTTTATCTAAAGTGACTTACAAAAGCAATGCATCAAAACAAGTATCAAGCATTTACAAGCATTTATTTTAACATACAAACAATTACAGCCTGCCGTGCATTTGTCACACGCTGAGATTTTTCATGTTTTCTCTGTTTTCGGTGGCTTCGGGCATGTAGACGGAGGAATGCGTTTAATGTATACGTACAGCATCGAGCGGGGGGATGGAGGGATATAATCACTGGATCGTTGCGTCTCATTTTACATGATGCTCACTATGCATTCGACCGACAGATGAGAGATTCTCTGTGAGAAACAGTCGTGGCAAAGATCTGGTTACGTGTTACTGGCCTTACAGTTTAGAGCTTGCCAAGATGGTTGCTAGTTTAGGGACGCCTCCAAAAACTGCAGTAACAATCCCTGGGTTTCGTTCTTAGTGTCATGCCTTTTAATCTTATGGAAATGAGACTTATATTTTCATCTCATGAATCGTAAAGCTTTCAAATAATGTATTTGTCATAAATTTATGATTATATCACAGTAAAAATGATACACTCACAGGGACTTATTTTAGTTTTATTTTAGTTTTAGTTTTTGTTAATAGTTTGAATTTTTATTAATAGTTTTTATTTTTATATTTTCTGTTTTCATTTTGTTGTGTTTTTCTCAGTATTATTATTAAATCTTATTTTTTTTTATTAATTTATATCAATTTTAATTTTAGTTATTTTAGTACATCAATTTACTAAATGAAAATGTTTCTTAGGTTATTAGTCAAAATAAAATATGTATTATATTATTTTAGTTAACATTTTATTTCAAGTAACGATTTTTTTTTTTTTAATGGTTTTAGTTAACTATAATAACCCTGCCACAGACGCTACATTTGTAAAACTACCCATTAAAATGTTAAAATCACCTTTTAAACTGTGTTCCTGTAATGCAACATGTTTTGCTGTTAGCTTTATGCAGTTTATCTTTATCTTAGTTTATACTATGGAAATGAGGTTGATTGCAATATTTTCATCTCTTGAATTTTTAATAAAGCTTTCAAATGATATATTGGTTGTAATTTATAATATCACAGTAAAAGTAATGTAAACACACTTACAGGCACTCTAAGGCTATGTTTAGCCACCTTGAAATGGTATTCACGTGTAATGTGCTTATGAGTGAAATATGATATTCAAATGTTGATTTTATCCATCAAGAATTGTTTGTATGGTGTGAAACTTCTCTATAAGACCTAAAACGAGAATTTGGTGATGTCAGACCAATAGGACTTGGTCTCAGAGGTGGATTGAGTTGTTATATTTCAGTAAAAGGTTATGAAGACACATTTTTCTCTTTAGAACAACACGCGTTGATGAATCAATCACAATAGCAGCAAGCTTTATTAAAGAAGTAAATGGAGTGTATTTTGAGTTGCTAGGTAATACCGAAAGAGACGTGTGGCTCGCTTTGTTGCTGTGTTGGCCGTCATCCGTTCCAGTCTCTTTAATGGAGACCCCTGAGTGAATCCAGAGAGCAGCTCTTTAAAATTTTATAACTCTTAACAGGCTGATTTATAATGATGGGCCGAAGCGCAGTTCTGCTGCAGCAGAATTTCTTTGTCGATACGCAGAGAACAAAAGCGCCGCGATTTGGCACTGACAAAGTAAAGCAAACAAGATTCCCCCGCGACCTCCGTCTCGAACCTCTGACCTCTACAAAGTCACTTAAATCATTATCTCCCCAGCCTCTTTCTTCACAGCTCTACCTGCCAGCTGACGTCCCGTGATCAATTACGACGGACAGGGGTATCCGTGTCTGGGACGCTCCCCGGGGGCGGATTTGTCAGGGATGGGGGGTCATCAGATATGCAGCGTAGGGGTGGTCGGGCATCTTGCGCTCAGACAGAAGGTCGTTTTGTCATTGTCCTTGTCTACTTCGCATTACTCACTGGTGGGGCGGGTTAATGATAAACCGATCTGGCCTGGAGAAGCAGTGAGCGCTGTGACTGAGAGCCGTGCCAACGACCAGAGACAGCCGAGGGTGTCTAGAGCGGTGATTCAGCCGGGCTCTGACAGATAATCCCTCAGCGGGAGAAAAGGGGAGCATCCGTGGGAGAGATCCGTTCGGGACGACATTAATCCTGCTGTTTATTCTGTCGGTGTCCGTGTCCCTCTCTGTCAGGTGCGCCGGCCGAGTCCAGGACCCCTTTCGGCCGCCGTCGCCTTCAAAGCCTTGTTTGTTTTTGCCGGAGCGTCTGAGTGATGTTAGTCTCCTGTAATCCTATTCAAAGCCCCTTCCTGAGCCGCCTCCGTTTCCTGAGATCTTGGAGCGGGTTGCTGGTACGGCTAATTAAGCACATTAACGGCAGCGTTAAAGCTGGCTCGTCATGAGCAGGCTGGAAAAACTTTATCTTATACTGTACGTTCACTTAAATTCAAACTTGATGTTGATTTAAAAACGTTTTATGTGTCAGCTGCCCTCGCTGTGTGTTTATTCATTAAATATTTTGGCTAATTTATGCTTTCGTTGTAAGATGAGAGTGCTTAATTTGTTAAAGCTCTCCAGATTTCTCCGAAATTAGCACTTTGGCTCAAAAGGCCTACGTCAAAGTGATTTCAACTTTAAAATGATCGCTGAGAAGTTGCTGTTGGAGTGCGAACAAGATTCATGCAGGGTTGTGGTTGCAGTCTTGCAAGCTTTCTTGTCGTAAAGTTTAACTCGCTGTTTGCCTAATATTAGCTAGCATGAGACGTTTGTGTATAAAAGACAGCTGTGGTGTTTGTTTGTTCAGAAAGTACATTTGAAAAGTGATTACATTAGATAATTCACTATATTTTAGGGCTGAAACTTTTTCAGCTAAACCGCTTTGAGAAAGTCAGTATTTCAATAATTTAACAACATATTTGCATGTTTATGGTTCTCTGATGTTGGTTAATGGTCAGAAAATTTGCAAATGAACGAATAAAATATTTCACCCTTTTAATAAGAAATTTATTTATTTAAATTTGTTTATTTACTTTTTGGTTTTATTTATTTATTTATTTTATTATTTAATATTTTATTATACTTTTTTTAGCTTTATCAACTCATCAGCTTTTCAAACCCGCTTTAGGAAATGAGTAGTTAATTTATTCACTGTTTATTTACTTGCAAACAATTTTTTTCTTTGAATCAGAAGTTGTAATTTATCTTGTAGGTTATTGGTTTGATTCAAGAATGCATTATTGATTAATATTTAGAAATGCCCACGAATAATGATCGTATTCTGGCTGTTTAAACAAAATGCTGGTTGTTATGCATACATTGTCATTTGGAAATCTGCTCAAGAACCCAGCCCCCCCACCCCCCCAAAAAAAATGCACATGGAGAAAATGACTACAGTTATAAAATCCAGGCCCCTGAAACAGTAGGCAGTCACGGCTGCGGTCTATTATCACAAGATAAAAGCATGTATGTATACTTTTCCTACTTAAAAAATACCCACCTCAGGTCACACACAGCAGGGTCCTGTAGCCGTACAGTCAGGATATCCTGTACGAACCCATGGGCCGCCCTCTCTAGCATTGATTTACTGATGAGTGACTCTTGGGTAAACAGTTTCATTTCCCTGTCCTGTGCTCTCTCATCTCTTCTAATACAATGCAGGTGAGTGCCAGAGAGGAAAACTCCTCCGGCGTGATCTAACCCAGTCTCCAGTCCTGTAATTACATCCCCAAATACACCCCGGGCCCGCTCACAGTGGGGCGACGGCGAGTTTAATCATTTGTCCTTTGATTGTGGCATCTAAAGAACACGCCGAGCAGCGCGTTTGATGCAGAACATGCAATGTTTTTGTTCTTGTAGCCCGCTGTCATATCTTATTCCAGACATCTGTTCAGTCATGACCCGCTGCTCTTATGTTTTTCGACCGAGGCGTGTAGGGGGGTTGTTTTTAATATTGCAAGAGTTTATTTTACAGACAGTTTTTAAAAATACAGTATAACCTGGGTCTGTAGCTTTGAGGCTGACATCTATATGCTAGCGTGTTCCTAAACGCTGACATATGCCTTTACAGGTTACACTTTATTTTGATGCTCCACTTTAAACATTCTGCTGACTCCAAGTAACTTTGCAACTTGTAGAGTATTAGTAGACTGTTAGGTTATGGTATCTAGAATTGGGGTTGCAGAGCGGTGGAAAATTTCCTGAACCTTTCCAAAAGTTTCCAAAAAAATCTTGCAAAGTTTCCGAAAGTTCTGGAAGGTTTTTGGAAATTTTCCACCCCTTTGCACCCCCAAGCAGAATAAGTTGGCATGTACTTGCAAAGTTACTTGTACCCTAGTGAAAAATAAATATACTAAAATGTGTTTGAAATATGTTCATTTCATGCTAAGTATACTACAAATACATTTAAGTATTATGTACTTAATAAAATACCTTGCAATTGTACTTTTAGTATACTACACTGGTATACTTTAAGTCTGCTTAATTGGAACAACTAATTTTGTGCTTAATGCACTTTAATTGTGCGAAGGTTGTGCTAAAGTCCAAATAAAGATATACCAAGGTATATCTGATTGTGCTAAAGTAGAACTATTGCAAGTATACTTCAGGTACACTTTAAATATCTTGCATTTAAAGACCGGTATTATTTAAAGATCATACAATCATCATCAGTAGTGGCATTAAAAACACAATTTAGGTTTAATATTAAGAAATGTGCAATGTGCACAAGATTAGGCTACTCCAAATAAAGTTTAATTATAATTTTTATATTGGTCATTTTTGAGCGATATGTCAGTAAATATGCTAATAAATTTGAACTATAAATAGTATGAAATAAATGTATTTTAAATATATTACTTTTTTACTGGGGTAGTCAGTAGAATGCATGTTGGGGTTAATATTTAAGGGGTTTATAGTCAGGGGGACCATCAAAATAAAATACTAGCATTTTACACTCTTTCTGTTCCAGGAAAATGGGGCAAAATATCTATGACTTGAGTTTGTGTCTTGTTTGTGGCGTATATAGATTTTTGTCTCTAGAAAGAGAACATCATCTCCACTAATTCTACCTGAAAAGCACTAGCTATTGCTTATGTCCCACCCTAACTTCCTGTTTTAACAGGAAATGGGTCATCATAGGCAAGAAAATTGAAAGGGAATCACTGTAGAGCAATTTGCCCAAGAACTCCAAGTTCTCCGCAGCGGCCGCTATTGTCTCTGATAACATAATTGGGCCTCAGGTACGACCCCCTCCATGCACAAATTGCTTTTCACAGTATGAGGTACGGCGTGCCTGCAAATGTGCCACGTTGAGAGGAAAAACAAGAACAACTGTGTTTTCACATAGTTTCTGGTGCTCCACGGACGCAACTGCTGCCCTTAGAACGAAACGAGAGCATAAACAGTCCCTTTCCCAGCATAGACACGCATGCATCTTTTAATGACATTCAGCTTTTTTCCTGCTCTTTGTTTTTGTT
>JAFVLL020030817.1:0-14754 GCA_021397915.2 Tor tambroides | reverse complement strand
CATTTAATATGCTTTGATACAGCACTCTGTGAACAGCCACCCCTTTCAGTAATGACCTCCTGTGACTTACCCTCTTTGTGGAGGGTGTCAATGATTGTCTTATGGACCATTGCCAAGTCACCAAGTCTTCCTCATTATTGTGGTTTCAAAGAAAAAGAGATACCCGGGGTTTATACTGGAGGGATGGTCATTTAATGAAACTCTTAAAATATTCTAATATTTTGAGATACTGGATTTTTGACTTTCATGAGCTGTAAGCTCTAATCATCAAAATTAAAACAAAAAACATTTGAAATATTTTACTTTGCATGTAATGAATCTATAATATATGAAAGTGAATATATGAACTTTTTCACAATATTCTAATTTTTTGAGATGCACCTGTATGTATGTGTGTGTATATATATATATAAGGGTGTTCGGTGGTTACTTGACAAATGAGCCCCAAGTCTCTATGATATTCTGGATTCTACATGTGGCTCAAGTCCCTTTGTTATTGTATTCCTCATTTTAACAACGGTTTGGAAAAACCCATAGTTTGGATCATTTATAAAAGTTTCACCTTTCCTGTACTCTCCTTTTAAACAGGGATTCTTTTTAAAAATTGATTGCTCTGTACTCTTCAACAAATGGCCATTTGTATCCCTGAGCAATAGTTATAGTGATGCTTGCCTTAGCAAACACCACTAATAATAAACACACACAAAAGTTGGCCAATTAAATTTAAGGAGTCCAGCAATTCAGTGTTCTCACTTGAGCAAATTAAGCTTTGATCTTTTTCCCTCTTTAAGCAATGCCAATTACTGTGATTGCCCTATATTAAGGAGACATTCTTGACATTAATTACAAAAGAAAAAAAGGAGATTCTCCAATTAAGATAATAAATTACACTGACGGCCTCCCAACAAACGCTGAGTTTGTCAAATCTGTTATTTTACGAGACCGGAATGGCTTTTATACGTGTGCTCTCTCCTTCACAGGTGACAATGGTGTCAAGTGGCTCTCAAATCAAGTGTGCTCATTTGTCAATTGAAGGGCATGTTGATCATTATCACTGTGTCTTAATTCCCCTGCATTAACAAACAAAGCTTGAAGGATAAATGTAGAATGAATCAAAAGAGATCGTCCATTTTTTGCCTATTCAGCTGTGCAGCCATTTAAAAGGAATAGTTCACTAAATAATGAAATAATTATTTATTTTTTCAACCAAATCCGTCAAGGTCCAAAAAGGTATATACAAGAAAAAAAACAGTTTGGTGTCAATGATAGCAAACATGATGCAACACCTCAATTTGAATATGGATGCGAATTACATTTTTAGAAGATTTTCAGTGAATAATGGCTTAAATTTCATTAAATACCTTACACTTACACTTAAGTAACATAATAATGTTAGAATTCATATATTTTAACTTTACAAAATAGGCACAGTCAAAAGCAAGCAAATTAAGGGAATTCAGGTATAAAACAAGGTAAAATTAGAGAGTGATTAGAGCATTGTGGTCCAGTTTAAGGATTTCAGACGAATGCAGAGCGCATTTCAAAGTCTGGAGGAGACGGTGTGTTTGTGCTGCATGTGCGCGGGAGGGAGGGTTCGGGTAGCACCCTGGGATTCGCCGATGACAGGATGCAGGAATCGGAATACGGTCCCTCCCGTTGTCTGAGAATCCAGTGAGGGTGTTTGCCATATGCTCGTCGTTTCCCAGGGAAAAGGAATCAGAGGATAAAAGCGACGGCAGCTATGAGCCCTTTCAATATGTTCAAAGCCCATATGAAAATTACTGTACACAAGTCTTCTACAGAGGCCAATTTTAGATCAAAGCCTGAACAGAGAAGAAAGTTACAGATGACAAGAGGAGAGAGAAATTCGAGATAAGTTGTGCTGTGCTGTTTGTTTGAACTAATGGAATTAGTCTTACAAAATAAAGACAATGAAAGAAAATCATTCCCTTGAAAAAGGAAAGAAAATAGGATCTCAGTCTTAATAAAGCTCTCATTAAAGGGATAGTTCACCTAAAAGTAAAAATGTTGTCATTAATTACTCACCCTTATGTCGTTCCAAACCCGTAAGACCTTCATTCATCTTCAGAACACAAATGAAGATATTTCTGATGAAATCCGAGAGCTTTCTGACCCTCCATAGACAGCAATGCAACTGACACGTTCAACACTCTTAAAAATAAAGATTCTTTATTGGCATCAATGGTTCTATGAAGAACCTTGAACATCCATGGAACCTTTCAAATGCAGAAAAGGTTCTTTAGATATTTTAAATGTTCTTCAAAATGGTTCTTTTAGGAACTGTTCACTGAAATGTTCTATGGGGAACCAAAAATGGTTCTTCTATGCCATGGCATCACTGCAAAAACAAGAGTGAAGGTCCAGAAAGGTAGTAAGGACATCGGTACAATAGTCCATGTGACATCAGTGGTTCAACCGTAATTTTATTCAACTATTTCTTCCATTCTGTGTCAGTCTTTGATGCGCGTTCAAGCAATTGAAGCAATTATTGACATACAGTACAACTTTGCTGTCTTGGAATAATTATTTGAGCCGAATAAGTAATAGTTAGCCAAGAGTAAACACGCAAAATCTAAATGAACTATTTTAGTCAAAAATATTATTTAACATCACTAAAACCACTTACTGTATATGCATTCATTTATACCAACAAGACCAATTTTTATGGGTTAAATTTGGTAGAAATAACTCTTCAAGGTAACAATTGCAGAATACCATTTATAGCACAGTCTTAGAAGAATTGAATAAGGTTTTAGTTTATACTGAAATCTCCACAGACTATGTATATAATGTCACAAACTGTGTGTGACATTGTTCAGATCTATTCTAAAACTCAAAAGTAGACTGTTGAGAAGAGTCTGTTTGCTCTCTGTTTAACCTCATTGCTGTCTAGGAGTTGACTGAGATATTTAAGAGATCTCACTTGTGATTTTTCTTTCCTGTAGGAAGTGTTTTCACTCACCTTGAATACAGTGCAGTTGGTCAGGTTGAGAGTGGCCCACTCTGCCTCTCTCTCCCGCACCATCTGGCCTAGTTTCTGTCATTGTCTCCCCAGGAGAGCCTGACCCGAGCAGGAAAACACTGCAGGGAGCAGCTGCCACCCTGTGCTCACCTGCAAGGAATCCACACAGTGACAAAAGTTTTCTTGGCAAAACAGAACAATGTACTGTAGACTTTCGAGTGTGGAATAGCAAATGTAACTTTAAAAGTGAGCTGTCTTCATTGCCATCTGGTTTCTGAACAGAGAGAAATGGTAGGATTTATTCAAAAATAATAACTTTTCATAACGCTAAAGGGTGCGCATAAGGATCTTTTTGCATTCAAAGAACAAAAGGACATGGAAGGGATATAAAACAGCTGTGCACATTGTCTTTAATCAGCTTGATTTCAGATTTGGCATTATGAATTTTGGTGGTCCACATTCCTCCCTTTAATAGGCCTGTCGATTAACGACAACAACTCTCAAATTTGGGTCTGTTTCTGTAGGAAACCACATCAAAGCATCAAACAAATGATTGTCTCCTCGCACATCAGTCGCCATGCTAATTTCGCAAAGAGGAAATTACTATTGGTTAATAGCAAGCACACGGCGTATAAATCTCAATGTCTCACCCATGGTCTGCATATTCATATAAATATAACATGACTTGTCACCGCTCTTGAAATTTATTGGTTTTCCACCTTCGCAAATTAAGAGTTCCAATTTATGAATATTTTAGCACATGTGCGCTCTGCGGGACATTTATCACCGGCGTCGCTATTCTAAACAGAATAAATGAGCAGTCAAGCTGCCGCGCAGCCGGACGTTCCTGTGGACAGATTAATGAGAGAGCGGGAGCGATGGGGCAGCCGGGCAGGTTGGGCCTGCCTCAGAGGGGAGGACGGAGGAGAAGAGATACAGGAAGCACGACTGAGATCCACAGCAGAGGTTCTCAAGTAGAGAGCGTGATCTTCCTGCTCACTAATTAAGGAGCACTAAAATGTTGCATGACCACCATGATTGCCTACTTACCCACAATTCTCTTTGACACTATTGGAAGAGAGCTGAATTGAGCTGGACGATGACATGACTGAATCAAAGATGAACGGACTTTAACTGAAAAATGTACTATTGTCTTCTTTTTAGAGCTGCTTTAGAGAAGAATTGAATTATGTTTGCATTATTGACACAATTTCCTGTAAAGCTGCTTTGACACAATCAGTATTGTTTAAAGCGCTATATAAATAAAGGTGACTTGACTTTGTCCGATTGCACCATCTATTTCTAACCTTGATGATTTTTTACTGATGCCATGTCAAAAGAATGTTGAAATGTCAAAAGAATGAAGTAATGTCATGAAAGAATGAAATGTCAAAATATTGTCATAATGCCAAGAATGTTGCAATGGCAAAAAAAAAAAATAAAAAAATGGTGTAACGCTAAAATACTGTAATGCTGTAAAAAAAAAAAAAAAAAAAAAAACTTATTTTTTTTGCTAAAATATCAAAAGAATGTCAGAATTCCAAAAGAATGTCCAAATATCCAAAAATGTTTTCATGTAATCTTATGTCAGAACAATGTTGTGAGAATGTTGCAATACCAAACAAATAAAAAAATGGCAAAAGATAGATGTAAAATAGTGTTTTAATGACAAAATATTGAAACGCCAAAATAATCTCACAATCTCAAATGAATTTTGCAATGCCAAAAGAATGATATGATGTCAAAATACTGTCAAGATGCAAAAATGTCATAATGCCAAATTATATTAAATAATTTTCATAATTTTAAAAGGTTCATATATCAAAAATGTTGTAATGTAATTTCCTTCATGTCAGAGGAATGTTGTAATGCCAAAATAATGTTGCCATGCCATAAAAATACTGTAATAAATCAAAATAATCTCACAATCACAAAAGAATGATGTAGTGCCAAAATATATGTAATGTCAAAATACTGTCATGATGCAAAAATTTAATAATGCCAAATTAATGTTACTAAGTGAAGGAATGTTGCAGTATTAAAAGAATGTTGGAATTCCAAAAAAAATGTTCAAATATCAAAAAAGTTGTAATGCCAATTAATTTTCTTCACATCAGAAGAATATCATAATACCAAAATAATATACCGTCATGGTGCAAATAAAAATAAGTGATGCCAAATTATTCACAATGTCAAAAGAATCTGATACCAAAAAATATTGCCACAACAAAACTGTAAATGAATTTTATGACAAAATGTTGTAACGACAAGAGAATCTCACAATGTCAAAATAATGTTGGAATGCCAAAAGCATGTTGCAATAGTAAAATAATATTCCCAAAAAATATATTGTAACTTCAAAAGAATCTTCCAATGTCATAAACATGATGCAATGTCAAATGTGAGTCATAATTCTACAAATATGTTGTAATGGCAAAAATTGTGGTAACATCAAAAGAAAGTTGCAATGTCAAAAAAAAAAAAGTCATAAAGTCGGGAAAAAAAATCATGAATTTCGCCAATGCTGCATCGTAAAAGGAATTTTGTAAAGCCAAAAGAATGACAATGTCAAAAGAGTGAACTTGGCTTAAGAGGTGTCAGGTCATTATATCATGTTCTGCTTTTGAGAAGAGGCATGATGGTATTCCAGCAGCATCCAAAACGAGCTGCAGCCATGCAGAACGACGTTCCTAAAGTTTACTTTGCAAAACCCATCTGCTATGGGAGCCAGTAGCATCACTTGACAACAGGCTCAGTGGTGACTCAAAAATGCATGCCTTATTTCACATACTCCCACCCAAAACACCTGGCACACACAAGTGTGGGATCATTTAGATAAAAGCTGGCAGCGGATGTGTATCCTGGACTCCTTCCATATCGCCGAGTCCCACCACATGCTTGGTGTCATCCTCAAGGTTCTGCCTGCCTAGGGGAGCGAGAGCCCAAGATAAGAGAAAGAGAAGCCCTCGGTGGTAGTAATTATTTCTGCAGCTTCCATTCTGTTCCGCCCCGCAATGCACACCCTGCTCGCCGCTCACCTGGCTCTCTCCACCACATCAGAAGGAGGATGAGAGCTCGCTGTCCTCCGAGAGAACCGCAGAACCGCCCGGCTTTTCATAAACACTGGCAGCTGCTGCGGCAATTAGCCATGCGCTCTGTACTTTTACAACAATGCAATCCTCCCTGATCTCCACAATTAGCCTCTTAATTGGGTCTAAACAACCAAGGCGGAACAGATAAATAAAAAAGGCGAGGAGAGCGGAGGGGTTGGGCGGCTCAAGCTCGAGAAGCCAAATGCTGTCGCTCAGCGGCCTTTGGCATTTTGCCGTTTGTGGCGGAAAGGCGATGGAAAACACTGCGAAGGAAAAAAGAAAAAAGAAAAACTCTGCGTGATGCCTCATATTCAGATTGAAAGTGACATATCTTTGCCCTTTACTTCCCCGTCTAACTATCCAGCTCTGTGAAATGCTAGCATTTCGTGTGACAGGGGTGTTATGGTGACTTTTAAACACGCCGTTGAGCGCCTCATGACTTGAAGATGGTTTATATGACCCAAAAAGCACACTCGACAGAACAATAACCACGTCTATATATATCTTCATATGGTGATCCCATTCTAATCTCTTAATTAATGATGCTTGCATGTCATTATAGAGTATATACCTCATCATCCCTTAATTAACATTAATTTGATGTCTACGGCTGATGGTTTTAACAGTTTCGTACAGCTTTTTATATTGTATTTATGAACACACATGGGTGAAATTATATTTTACATTAAGTAAATGAAACCAATTTTAGAACTATTAAGACTACATTGTGACAGTATTTTTATGGTAACGGTTTGCAGTAAGGTTTCATTTGTTAATGAGTTAGAATGAACTACTGCACCTATGAGAAATATATTTGTACAGCATTTATTAACCTTTGTTAATATTAGGTAATAAAAATAAAATAGTTCATTGTTTCTTCATGTTAGTTCACAGTACATTAACAAATGTTAACAGATACAGCTTTAAAATAATAATAAATGCGTAGTATAATTCATTTTAAGTGTATGTGAAACAATATAGTTACAGTAATTAATGTTAATACTGAAACCTTACTGTTAAGAGTTATATATTCATAACAGTAAAAATTTACTTAGTTGTTGTGAAATGATGTCCCACTGCTTCATGTTCATAAAATAAGCTTTATTTTATACAGGCAAAATACATTCTATTTTTTATTTCTTTCTTTTAATTTGGAGGTTAAATGCAACCTGGACTTGTTTTTTGTGAGAATCTCTAACATAGTATGTTTTGGTTCTTATATAGTATATTGGGCCTACTATATATTAACATTGAATCACTAGAGTTTCCTTTATATTTTCACACATAGACAAGTTATAGGCACTTAATATCACTTACATTACAGAACACAGATTAATGCCAGAACCAACAGAGCAAGTGCAACAGCAGAGCTTGCCCATGACACTCTACTACTACTACTACAAGTTCGCTTGCTTACATAGAGGCCTTTTCTTGTCCATTTATTATAGAGGAACATGTCTCAACTAAAGGTTTTTATTTTGACTAGTGGTTCCTCTCAGCAGGTAGAGTTTGAGGCGTGTGTGTGTCAGCTGTGAGTGCTGACAGCGGCGTCTGGCCCTCACACACACCGCTCCAGCAGGGGAGCCCGGCTGCAGCGTACAGCATTTCTATATCAGCAGCACAGCTCAGTGTGCAGCCTCAACAACATCACACACACACACACACACACACACACACACATGCCACTTATAAAGAATACAGGCACCATCTAGTGCTTTCGTTTGGCAAAGACTTTATACAAAATACATATTTAAAATCAATGCACAATACAAACTTAAAAATGCCCCTATACTGTAGTATTCTACTAAAGTTGATATTCACATTTTAACATTTTTATTAGTGTTGGGTCTAAGTCAGAGTCAAGTCCTAGTCTTTAACCAACTGAGTTTGAGTCTTTTTTTATCTTGATTTTATATTGTAACTTATTATCTTAATGTTGCATATAATGTTGCATGGATTCATCTCTGAACAGTTTCCAGTCCAAAATGTCTTTGTCAAGCCCAAGTATAAGTCCACCTGAGTCTGAATGAGTCCCAATTTATTTATAATTGCAGTCAGAGTCCCGTGTCCAAGTACTCAAACTCTAATTTTTATTAAAAATGCCAAAAAAAAAAAAAAAAAATTATAAAAAAGAATGCATGGATAATAAAGTAATCCTAAATTGCTTTAGTCCAGTAAATCTTGAAATATTAATAACCATATTAAAAATAGTTGTTCTTACGTTTACTCAATAAAAGTCATTGAAGATTTCACAGTTAAAAAAAACAAAACAAAAAAAAAAAAAACATGAACCACGACCTGAAGGGGGACATTTTTACAATTATACTAAAAGGCATTTTACTTACTAAAAATATAAACTATCAGTCAGAAGACAGAAATCCCATTGTAGATTGTATACAAGTTTTTTTAATCATATTTTGATCATGTTGATAATTTAGAGGCCTTAAAAATTAGCATACCAAATATCATACTGTAGGCTCTGTAGTTGCAAACTTTATTCTTCTACTTTTGTCACTATGCCAATTATAGAATAAAGAGCAGTTTTCCAACTTCAGACAACAATATTTTCAATACAGAACCAGCATGACGTCCTTGACATTTATCTAACTTCTATAATAAATTGTTTCAGCTAGTGTGGTAACCAGCGCGAGTGTATTATGATAAATGTCTGAGAACTGTAGCATTTTTTTGTTGCTGCTGTGGGATAAACAGCTGAATTGTGTCCAGCAGGCATTAGTAATGCTCTACTGAGGACAAGCAAATGGATGGAAATCAATGGGCAGAAGACCAACAGAGATGTGTTTTCAAAAGTGTGTTTCCACAATGAAATATCTGAGAACACTGAGGTTTTGTAATGCAATCAAAAAGAAATATTTATTGACAGAACATGTTTAGCAAAAACCAAGAAATATGGGTAGAAGAAATATGGTATTTTAATATGGACCTAAGGAGAATGATACATCATGTTCAAAGACCCATAACAGATTGCTGGAGAAGATAAAATACTGATTTCACTTTCTTAAAACTCTTTTTGCACAGCAGAATTCCAGGGGTGAAATGCAGGCTTAATGAACCTTACTTTTCACTGCATAAATTTTCTATGAATGTGCGACAAGTCTTATTATTCTTTAGACACTACAGTGTGAATAGTGTAGTCAGATAAAAAAAAAGACTTTAAGTTATTTAAATATATTGTTTATTTATTTATTTTGATATAAATAAATATAATATAATATCATGCATCATAAATAAAAACATGTATAAACACATGACAAGTGTCAGCATGTCTGGAATCCATCTATAATGTACTGCTTTAATCAATCAAAGCCCAAAAGAGTGCTCATTCATTGTCTTCATATGTTTCATTTACAGGATGGGTTTTCATTATTTATTTATTGTTTTATTATTTTAATGAATTTTCTTATACCTTAAAGCAATTCTCAGGTGCATATCTCTTTTGTATTGAATACCGCTCCAGTATTCAGGTCAAACTATTGTGGTTAAAAAGCTGCAAGAATACAAAGTCTCACGAGATGTCGCGAGATGCCAAGGACCAATCAGGGACGCGTCTTCATGTAAATATACAAAAAACATGGCGGCGATGTAGAAGCGCACTCTTTCCGGAGTATCCAAACATTTTCTGGATTTAAACCAAATATCGCAAAGGTTTTGTAACTAGTTCAACCAAGTTATGAATACTGGAGCGGTATTGTTTGTATTAGTTAAAATAAGCCATGACCGACAAGAGAAACATCGGTGTGCGCCATATATCAGATGCGAGAGAAAGTCGGAGCAGAACTTCCAAAGTTTCCCAGAACAAAATGAAAACAAAGAGGCGAATGATCGGGCTCAAACAGTCCCAGTCTCCGTCTTTTCACACTTCATACAACTGTCGCAAAGGTAATATATTTGTAAGACAAACTAGAACGCGTCAGTCGATCGCAAAGCAGTACTGCTGCAGTGTCATGGTGGTAACGTTAGTATAATTGTACTAAATGATTATCATATTCATGTATAATGTTATTTAAATGACACTCCAAGGTACTTAAAAGAATAGCATGAATCTACAGTGGAACATATCCAAAATACTTCTTACTAGTGTCGACGTGAAATGTTATTTTCTCCATACTAACCGTATTGTTATCATTATTATTTTAATTCTCAGATTTTACAACCCCAAAACGTCGACCAAGAATCAGATTCAGATTCGCCTGAGACTGAATCCCCACAAGACATCGTCTGGGATATCAACTCACCCACTCAAAACCTGAATGGCAAGTGTGATGATAAAACTTAAAGTAGTCTATATGTGACCCTGGACCACAAAACCAGTCTTAAGTCGCTGGGGTATATTTGTAGCAATAGCCAAAAATACACTGCATGGGTAAAAATTATCGATTTTTCTTGTATGCCAAAAATCATTAGGATATTAAGTAAAGATCATGTTCCATGAAAATATTTAGTAAATTTCTTACCTTAAATATATCAAAACTTAATTTTTGATTAGTAATATGCATTGCTAAGATCTTCATTTGGACAACTTTAAAGGCGATTTTCTCAATATTTTGATTTTTTTGCACCCTCAGATTCCAGATTTTCAAATAGTTGTATCTCGGCCAAATATTGTCTGATCCTAACAAACCATACATCAATGGAAAGCTTATTTATTCAGCGTTCGGTGATGTATAAATCTCAATTTTGAAAAATTGACACTTAAGACTGGTTTTGTGGTCCAGGGTCACATATTTATATCCTCTGATTGTACAGATTAGATTTTGAGGTTTGATGGTGTGAGCAAAATTTGACAATGAGCTTTTTTTTTATCACAATAATGATATATATGTCATTAGTGTCTCAGTAATGATATTATTTGTCTCATGCAAAAATATAGTATATTTATCATGGTATAAACTTCAAATATATCTGTAAACTGATTGCTGTATTTTATTGTGCATTATAGCATCTTTTACAGAAAAACGTAGCTCTTGAATTTTGGAAACGTTTGTGACCATTCACAGGACAAGGAGATGGGAGAGTCATTGACATATCAGAGATTGTCAGTAGGATTGCACCAAAAGTAAGTATTAAACTAAGTCAAATATGGACAATATATGAAAATCAAAGTTATGTGGTTCGTGATAAATGTAATCTAACTGTCATATTATGTTTAAGGTTAAGGCGGCAAATGAAGGGGACTCAGTGCTCCAGTGGATTGGAGATGGTGCCATACCCTGCACTCCAGAGATCAGACAGACCAGAGTCAGGAGCATCTCAGCACGGTACGTGTCCTATAATCAATGACATGATGAATACTTGAAACATGCTGTTAAGATTTTTTTTTTTTTGGCAACTCTATGACATGGGATATAGATTAGGGGCACATTTTGCATGATAATTTGATTAACTTGACCTTTACTATGTGGCCATAGCATACAAACTCTCTCTTCACCAATTTTTTCCCATTTTAGCACTGGATCTGTGTTCACCACAGTGACTTTGTGAGAAATATTGTGAATATTCTGATAGATTATTGTACTGTAGCTTTCAGGATTTTAAGGCTAGTGAGAGAAAATTTAAAGCTAAAGCCCCTTCAACCCTCGTCTTAGTGATACCCGTGTTGTGAAATATAATATTCTGGTCATACTACTACACTGAAAAATAAATGAATGAGTGGATGGGTGTAGGATTTACTTTGAAACAACTTTCACTCAGAAACTGCTTGTAAATATCAGAAATAATTATAAAGAGATGGCAAGTAACATTAAATTAAACATAAAAGTTTGAAGTAGAAAGACTAAAGTATTTTCTTGTAAAACACTCTTGAATAATATTTAAGAGTTTTATTTTATTATTATTTTTTCTCAGCTTATAAAAGCATTTGAGTCAGTGTCAAATAATATTTTCATGATACCAGAAAAATCTACAAGTTTTTAGAAATGTACTACTATGTATTCATGTTGGTTTCATCGGTTCTGAAAAAGAAAAACGTTTATACCACTAAAATGTTTTGTTTTTGGCTTCATGCCAGTTTATGACTTCTTAAGCTTGGCTTGGGGAAAAAAAAAATAAAAGCACACTCATCTTGCTCAAATCAAAGCATGTATCAATTGCATTTTTATTGTATTTTTGAATTAATAGATCCATACAAGTGACATGTTATTACCCCATTTGTTATGGCATATACACTGAAATCACTGTCATAGATTTTTGTATTTACGTTATGTCCCCATATCTTTCCATTAGGCAGAACAATGTTGAGGACCTCATGAAACTTGCCAAGCAGTTTGACATCAATATGACTCGTCAGGACAAAGAGAAACAACAGGAGAGCACAGAAAAAAGAAATAAACTCAATAAGGCACAAAGCGATGGTACAGCGACAACGGAAAGAGCAAAATCTGTCCCAGTCTCATCAGAAAAACTGACCAGCTGCTCATCTCAAGCCCGCCAGGAAGAGGCGGAGCTTCAAGCATTGTTTGACGGTCCCACTCAGCATGTAAGTGGGAGGCTGAGCCCACCGTCAGTAAACTGCACACCAGAAAGCAAAACTGAACCTGTAGCTCAGACAGAACAAATGTCAAGTTCAGCAGCAATTAAGAACGCTCCTGTAGATGCACCTAAAACCACAAAGGTGGACTTTGATGATGACTGGGAAAACGATGCCCTTCTGAATGACTTGCTTATGTTGGAAATGACACAGAACCCAGTGCCTTTGAATGTAGCTCAGAAACCAAGCACTGCTCAGCCTGAGTCTTGCTCTAGCAGATGTCATTTTGTGGCCAAGGTTCATCCATCTGTATCTAATGGCAGAAACTTCTGCACCAGCAAAACCAGCACCTTTACCAAGATACTTCTTAAGTTAAAACATCTAATCAAAGCACTTTCAGGTCGTTCAGCACATTCATCCCAGAGTACAAGACCAGTTCAGCTTGATAGAATGACCAAAGACTGTGGAGTTTCAAGTCAGACAACTTCTGCTAAGTTTGATGGGGTTTCAGAAGAGGACATGAAGTCTCTGTTTGGTCTGTGGAATGACGAAGCCGACGATGATCTCCTTTGTCAGGCTTGCGATGACATGGAGAAGTTATCGGCCAGTCAGGAACAGCAAAGATGCAACGAGGAGTACAAAAAATGTGCACATTACAAATCAAGAAGCTTTGCATCTAAAGCACCTTCTTCTAACGCAATTCGCACTCAGACCATGGGCATCCATAATAGGGGCCAACCACAAGAACCCACAAAGTCCACACTCAAACTCAGTACCGTGTACAAGTGGCAGTTCTGGTCTTAAACAGGGCTGCAGTGTATTGCTGGCAACTAAAAGTTCCAGCTCTGGATTGGGAAGTCATAGTGCTCCGCATTATGGACATTCACAAGGGAAAAGTGGCTTCGGACCCAGACCTGGTTCTGTCAGAGCCACGGACACCTCACAGACTGTTAGGCCACACAGCGCAACAGTAGGAAATGCTTCTAACGCCCATCATTACACCTTCAAAAGACATCTGTCTGACTCAGTGACGCTCACCAACAATGGTAAGCTTTGTACGTTGTGGCACCTGCAGCACATTAGGTCTGAAAGTGCTTTTTTATTTTTGTCAATGAGAGCAAAGACAAATGATGATAATTGAAATGATTTTATTTAAAACTGGGGCCTATAATTTTTTGTTTGTTTGTTTGTTTGTTCCAAATTAATTTTTTTTTCATAAAGTTTTCATTTTAATGGTTTCATTAAATTTAAATAATCAAAAATCATGTCTAATGAATTGAAATGCTAAAATAATTAAACATCAATTTATTTAATTTAATTTTTTTTTTTTTTATGTTTAGGGCTCTGTGGAATCTGTTTTATTCTTATAAAATTCAGTGCTTTTTTGTTTTTTCTGGATTGTTTTAATGATTTAATTAAATTTAAATAATCAAAAACATGTCAAATCAATGAAGTTCATAAAATTTTAACAAATTAGTAATTTACATTAATAGGACCCTATGAACTGTTTTATTTTTTTCCAGAAATTCTGTTTTATGTTTTTTTCTGGATTTTTTATATTTAATACTAATGTGAAATTTAATACAGACTTCATATTTATCTTCATATTTAATCTTTTTGCACTTTAATATTCACAGACACTAGCAGATTTCACAATTTGATTAACCGTACAGCCCTACTTTTGATTTATTCATCCTAAATTTGCCAAATTCTGTGAATTTATTTTTTATTTTATTTTATTTTATTTTTTTTAACTGGATTCCACAATTCTGTCTGCTTTTTCTGCACCGTAGGAATTATATGACCCTATAAAACATGCTTTTTACAAAAATTACAAGGCCATTTTGTGCCTTTATGGGATAAGACAGTATAGTTTAGTATAGTACAGTATAGACCTGGGAATCAAACTCAGGTTGGTAGAGGCGATAGTGTTACAATTACTTATTTCAGTAGTGTACTCATCATAATGTTATTTTTAGGAGATCTCATTTTCACAAAAAGGACGTTTTCACATGTTTTTATTGAATGTTGATGCTTGTTTAATATATAAAATGTTTGAATATTTGGTTTATTGCAGCACTTTCTCAGTGACTACGTTTACATGCGCACGAATAATGCTATTATTTCCAATAATCAGAGTAAGGACTTAATCGCATTTTGATGTTTACATGTCAAGAGCAAAGCTCTTACTC
>JAFVLL020030816.1:0-17776 GCA_021397915.2 Tor tambroides | reverse complement strand
GGCAAATGGTGGTCACACCAGATACTGACTGGTTTTCGGACCCCCTCAATACAGTAAAACTGCACATTTTAGAGTGGCCTTTTATTGTGGCCAGCTTAAGGCACACCTGTGCAATAATCATGCTGTCTAATCAGTATCTTGATATGCCACACCTGTGAGGTGGATGGATTATCTCGACAAAGGAGAAGTGCTCACTAACACAGATTTAGACAGATTTGTGAACAATATTTGAGTGAAATAGGCCTTTTGTATACATAGAAAAAGTCTTAGATCTTTGAATTCAGCTCATAAAAAATGGGGGCAAAAACAAAAGTGTTGCGTTTATAATTTTGTTCAGTGTAAGTTCACTTTGAGTTTGTTTGGTCTTATGTCTACATGTCTTAAATGTTGCTGTGCTACATTGTGTTTGGATTTACCCTTGTTGGATTAAAGACTTGTGATATGTCATGCGCACTTTAACACAGCGTAGCCGTGACACTTGCAGACTTACTGAGTAGGTAGTTTGAGTGAGAAGTATTTAGGTTCAAACTTGTGAAGGACTTATTTTAAACTATTGGAATGTGTCTTTTGAACATTTATCTGTGACATTTGAATTGCTGCTTGTGCAAAACCTGGGTCAGGATGTTTTTACCAAGTAGGACCCCAGACAGCAACATAGTTTTGGCCCAGATCCGGGCTGACACTGCTTGCTGTCTGGGACACATTTCTGGAACTTATTTGAACATTTAGGGAGGACATTTTTAAATTTCTCTTTAAAATTTGAGTATTGTTCTCACTTAAGGCTTAGTGTGGCCAAAAAAAATGTATATTTATGGTTTATTTGGTTCATTATTAGCTAAAATGTGGCTGTGCAGTGGCCTGCTTGTGGACCACTGCCAAAATGCCACCATTCCATGCAGCATGTGGGCCACATGAGGAATGTGGGGAAGACCAGGGTTCGAATAAATATCAACTGTGGCCCACATTAGGGCCAGTTTTGGTTTATTTAGTTGGCTTACATGCGGCAATGCTAAGGTTTACTTGAGGCCCAAATCTGGCAAACAGGGCCTGACTGCCCAAATTCTTTTTATATATTTATTGTCACGGCTGCCATGCGGCCTTCCTATGGCTTGCTTGGAAAACAGGTGTGGACCACCCAAATGCCATCATTCTACATAGTATGTGGGCCAGAGCAAGGTGTTAGATCTGGGCCAGAATTAAAATAAATGTGGCCCAGATTTGGGACAGTTCTGGTTTATTTTATTTATTTATTTACATGGCTGACATGCAGCCTTCCTATGGCTTGCTTGTGGCCCAAATTTTGCAAACAGGAGTGGACCACCCAAGTGCCATCATTCTTCACAGTATGTGGGCCGGAGCAAGGTGTTGGATCTGGGCCAGAATTAAAATCAATGTGGCCCAGATTTGGGCCAGTTCTGTTTTATTTGGTTTATTCATGGCTGACATTGGGCCTTCCTTTGGCTTACTTGTGGCCCAAATCTGGCAAACAGGAGCGGACCGCCCAAGTGCCATCATTCCACGCGGTATGTGGGCCAGATGAAAGTGTCAGGTGTGGGCCTGATCTGGGCCTCAAGAATTTTGCTATCTGGGTTACTTTTAAAGTAATAAAATAAAGTAGTGAGCTCAGATATTTATCAGGAAGAGATATTTGGGTTCCTGTAAGTACAGCAGTCAATAACAATATATTAGGAACCCATAGTTACTTAACAAGCTACTGAGTTTACAGTCAGACCCTATCAATGTTTGTATAATCTGACCCATTAAATGTTGACAGAATGACAGACATGCTGTTGTCACATTTGAATTGAAATCACCCACATATTAGCACTGGGTTTTTAAAATGGGCAGACTTTCTATTTTATACTTCTCATGTCAGCCTCTCAGGGCAGACTCACACGGTCACGATAGACTGTCAAGCTGTCCCGGGCCTTGGCTTACCAGGCGGTGGCTGCCAGCCAATCAGTGTGAAGAATCAGTCAGATGGGGTCAGAAAGCCTCTGATCTGTTATTCAGCGTGTCTAATATGTGTTCCCAAGTTCCCATGTGATTGCATTTATGATGCATTTCTCATAAAATGACAGTTGAGGTGTAGTCTAGTGTTCTAAAGTTCAACATGAAGCCTTTGGCTCTATATTGAAAGACCCACAGATAGAGAAGTCATTTGTCTCGGCTGTCAGCCAATTACCTGAGGCTCTTTACCTGCGGATGATCCAGCTTTATTAGGTAATCCGCTGCATGAGAAAACTTAGGAGAGGTTCCTGACATGCCCTCTAAGCAGCCCGTGTGGTCACAGAGGCCTCAAGCTAATAGCAGATATGGTCACAGACTACTTGAAACTCCGGAAAGTTCAGAATAATGTGTTTATTTGTTCACATGACATCATTTACAGTATATGTGCGGTAGTATTCAGTAAATTAGATGGTCAGATATCAGTCCCACACTCACTCCAAATGACACAGTAGATATTATTATACACAAGCCTAATGAAATGCATTAACCTGAGATGAGATTTACTCACTTTTGGCCTCTTCAATCTGATCTGGACTTAGAGGGTTTGACATTTAAGTGTAGTCACTAGTTCCAGTGAAGTTATTTAGACTGCTGTGGCCCCTGTTATTGGATTAAAGGCCTTAAGTGATTTTTCTAACAAGCGGATATTGCATAAGATTTTATTGCTTCAATGCATTTACTACATCTCTCCATAGGTTACTTGTTTTTTTTTGTTTTTTTTTGGTGCCTGGTGTTTTTTCTAAAGCAGTATGACTTATTTTTGATATCAGGCGATATCAGCGGTTCACTCGCCAGTTCAAATGTTACTACTGTTATCAAATTCTCCAAAGATCAAAAAAGAGAGACTTTGATCTTATGAATTGAGTTTGTGCTTTCTGCCAGAGGAGATATCTAGAGGCTTCAGTAGACTGCTTTAAATAAGCATGGTATTTAAAGATTAAAACAGAGTGAATCTCAGGAGCTGCTCCCCCATCAAACTCACTTCAAATCTCCTTATAGGTTTACATGTTCAAGTACTGACCGTTCCCTCTTGCCTTGTCATAGCATACAATGCACTTTAAAAATTCCTTGACTTTTTGTATGCCTTGCTCATGTCTCCATAGAATACCACTTAAAAATCATTTAAATGTTTGGTATAAACAAATATGTCTATGTTATCAATTGATATTCTATGTAATACACTCAATGTTACACTTTAAATAATACATTATGGTTGAAAACTATGTGTGATGCTTAGATATCATTAGATGATTAAAGAACAAACATAAAAGTTCTGGTCATAAATGTTCTCCACAGCATTCACAGGATTAGCCATATCACATTCTCAGATTCATCTTCTTTAGAGAACAAAAAAGTAGAAAAGACATCCTGTATCGTATCCATCCAAACACAACTGTGACAAGCAGATGCAAATGCAAGTTACAAGATCTTTAGCCTTGGTGGTGCCATCTTTCCTTTGAACAACTGGTATTCAGTGTGCAAGACTTGTAGCATGAGATCTTTGTACATTTTACAAAGCACTTGCTAATAAGCAGTCAGCTTCTAAAAGCTTATTCAAATGAGTTGGTCCTTCAACCCTAAACAAAGCAACTGATATGTATTAAAATATGCTTTTCAGTTGGTTAAAAGTTAGGTGTGTAATTTAATGTGATGTTAAAATGCTTTCACCCCCCAAATCTATAAGAAAGCCATCTGTAAGTTGATTTCACAAAAAAAATGTAATACTGGGTCTCTATTAAAACATTAAACAGCCCGACAACAGCAACACCAATGGTATTTGTTTGGGGGCAGGGCTATCTGTTTGTTTGACCAATTACAGATGAGGGGTGAGTTGAGGAAATTTGTTCAAAAACAGTCACACTTGGTGGAGAAATTACACACTTCACCCTTAAGTGTGATTCAGTGAATTCATCAAAAGAATTAAAATCAAATTGTAAGCTTCTATGAAGTCGAGAAGTATGCTATTTTGAGAAATTAGCAACTGGTAAGAAAGTTGTTCATACGTATTGATCTAATTCTTAATGTTATGCTGTTTAAATGACATACAACTGTCTTGAGAACCGTTATGGACTCAAAAGCCGTACTTCAGGTAAGCTCTGTGAACTACAGCACATTAAACATTTGTAGAGTTCTGTTTCGGCCACCACTGCGTGGCAAGTTGCATATGCAGTACTTCCTCCAGCGTAGTTGTTAAAAGGTACAGTTGAGGTGAAATCAGTGATTAGGAACAAGCATGAAATTGTCTATATGGTGCTCTAGGCTGGCACCCCATCAGAAAGAACATCTGACAGGTACAGTTCTTCCATTTCTGGTGAATGCCTACGTGTTCACTTGGAGAAGGTACGTCTGAGGAAATGAGACCGAAAGCTGGTGAAAATGTAGTGATCCTAGGAGCACGTTTCACCTCCCTCTGCATGCTGGCCCAGACTTTTCTGAACTTCTGTCAGATGATGTTTAAAATATGGTGCAGGTTTTGGACTTTCCTCCCTCTCCACCTCCATCGTCACCTGCTGCTTCAGCAAAGAAAAAAAATAGAAAAGAGAATTCAAGTTATTGCAAGGGAATGTACTGTACATTTGAGATCAGATTAACACTCAGTACCTTTTCAAAGGGTATACCTTTGTACCTGAAGGGTCCATGTACATATTAGTACCTAAAAGGTACCACTTTTAGGGGTAAATAAGGTACAAAGGAAGGTACCTTTGGAAAGGATAGGTACCTTTTTTCTGAGAGTGTAGTGGGCATCCCTTGCCATTTTCTGATCTGTTTCCCTAATCATTTTCTTTCCTTAATCTACTATCCCTGTCTATAAAAGTGGCAAAAAGGACAAAAAATGTCAGCTAATCGCTCTGACGCACCTTTTTTAGCCTGCTCCTCTTCTAGTCGTTTTCGTTCATTCTCTACAGCATCTACTTTTGCTTGGTGAATATCAGCCAATTCCTTCCAGTGGACCCTGTTATTGTTCAGGCCATCAAACATGGGAGTGATCTCTTTGTGGAACCTTGAAAATTCCTGTATGAGAAAAGAGGCCTGTTACTGCAAGCATTCACAAGCCCACCGGTAACTGTTGATCCATCATTCCCTGTCAGAACACTTAAGTAATGTTGTTTTGACATTCCAGGAAAGGCCATTATGGACAGAGGCCCCATTTTCTACTTACACGCATGTCTGGACTGCTCAAAAACAAAAGTGATTCCACCTTGACAACTGGATGGATTTACCTTGTACACAAATGAGCACACGAAGTCAATGAAACCACACTGCATCTTTGGAAGTTCATCCGCCTTGTTCCTGTCCATCATGGGCTGAGAAAAGATTCAAAGGATTCGTATTCTCATTCAGTTGAGTGCAACCTTTCTAAAAGCAAAACTTGGTGAAAATGATCTCCACAAACTCACAATGGGTTGTTGGTCAAGCACAGTCCTCTCCAGGTCTCCCTGCTCCCAGAATTCAGCTGCCACCATGAGAGCCACCTTTAGAAAAGTGCATCTTTAGTTGACAATAACCACCAAATGCTGGATAATCCTGACTATGAATAACCAAAATTGCACCTACTTTGCTCTGGACCTCCCATGGCTTGGTAATGGCAGACAAGTCACATCCAGTCATCATCATTGCCCTGTTTGGAATCAAACACATGTCTTAATTCAGTATGTTCTCAATTAGCAGTAGCAGTTCTACTGAGAAGTGATGCTTACATAATGATTTCCTTCCTAATGGGATTGTTGGACACATAGGCAATCGCTTCCTTCTCATCGGTCATTGGTTCGGTGGCATCAACAATCTTCTGGAACATGGTCCTTTTTCTGGGTTGGGGAAGAAAATGGACTGTCATCAGTATGATATGTTCAAGAGTGTCTGTAGGTGAAGGCATGCTCTTGAGCGCTTACTTGAAATACAAGGCCAGGTCAGTTGCAATGATGCAGACATCGTGCAAGTGCTGGACTGTCTCAAACTGCCGTTTCTGCAGACTTTGGAAAATGTTAACGCTCTGTAAAAAAAGTGCCAAAAAATAAGGTTGACCTGGTTGTCACATTAAACTCGGGAACACTTTGTGCTTTATGACATAACGAACCTCTTCTGCCATCAGTGTCTTGCTGTAATCAAGATGGTGCCTTTCCAAGATGGAGGAGCCATGGAGCTTGGCCAGTGGTGATGCGCTCCTGCATTGGAAATGGATTGTGAGTAAAATGTCGTCTTTGAAAATATTGGTAGTAAAAAATAAATATTGCTAAATTACTTTGTCTGGTAGAGATTGTTGGTACCCCTGTGGTCAATATCGTGACAGAATGCAGCTGCTACCATCGCAAAGGCGTCAAGGTCTGAGTAGTATTTTCTCAGCCTTCCAGTCTTTTGGGAAAGCAAACAGTATTCAATATTACAACCTCTTTGGTGGTAAATAACATGTGTGGATTGGAAAACTCACTTGCAGAAGACAGAACATGGTCTGGCCCACGTTAAACCCGTGCCTCCAGTTATGGTAGGTGATATCTCTGTAGCCTTTTCGTACGGTGTACATCCATCTTGTCAGGACCTGGAGCAAGTGTAGATCCAAAAAATTTCATCCCGAAACTGAAGGAACATGTCACACTATTCATTCTGTATATCATGAAAGTCCGATAACAGCTGACATGTAATTCTTTATCTACAGATTTGTTGCCGAACAGTTGCATTCATAGGCCCAGATTTTTTTTCCATTAAAAAAAATGGAAGTTTGTGAATGGTGGACATCTGATTTCTGTGGAAATCTGCTGAGCTTTCTGTGCGAGTTGGGTTATCGCTAATCCTGCCAAAAATAAACACAGGCTCTGGTAATAAGATGAGTGCTGCTTGGAAAATTAGTCGTAAGTGGTTGTTGCACTACACTTCCACTACACAGACCTCTTCTTAATCAAAAGCACACAAATGTTAAGGCTGCAAATGTGCAGTATTGCAGGAAATTGGTATAGATTGTATGTTTTTATAGTTTGGATTTATTATTATTTGATAAATGTATGTGTTTCAATAAGATACTACAGAGCATGACATCTCTTCACAACTGTTGCACTGTTCAAAGTAATACAGTAGTTTGACTGCCCCAATATGTTATAGTAGAAATGATCGTAAAGTCCAGTCTCACCTCTGCTGGCACTTTGAACTTCTCTACCACTCCAAGTTCAAAGAAACAACGAATGCCACACTTGATAAGGTCAAGCTCAGAGACAGGTAAGTCACTAAAACTAAATAATAGCAGATCGACATCTTTGGCTTCTGGAATGTTGGCTCTCTGTGTATTAAAATACAAGTAGATAAATTATAAAAGTCATCCTTCATGTTCAACATTTAAGAACAATAATATGTTCACTACGAATATATCGGTTCAGAGTAAAAAAAAGTCATACCAAGAGTTTGTACATTTCTTTCTGATCGCAGTCCTCGGGGTTCATGTCAAACTTCTCCTTCGTGTTCTAACGAGACGAAAAATGTTTAGTTAGCATAATAAAGACTGCAGTTTCTTAAAGCATAAGCTTGTATGATGCCTCACCAGAATCTGTTGGACTTCAGCTGGGGTGGCTTTGGTCTGGTACATAACCATTTCCGCTGCAATCTCTCTTCTCCACTCTGTCCGATTCAGTTTGTCATATGTGTCACAATTCAGTACAGACCATCCTAGGAACTGTGTTAGGGCCTGAAACAAAGTCAGAAAAACAAATTAGTGTTGCAGCACAAGATTAAAAGGAGCCAAAAGGATGGTGACCATTTAATGACTCACTTCAGTAATTTGTTCGTCCTGCTCATCGAATGGCTTGCCATCTTTCCGATTAAAGAAAGTGGCAACACCCACAATTTCTTCTTTCTTGTTGACAATGGGAAGGGACAGGACGTTTTTAATGACGAAACCCAACTCGTCCACAGCTTCTTTCTGAAGAGTAAAGCCATTAAAAGAGTGTGGTGATTGAAAAAGTATTTACATTCACCTTGCCAATAAACTAATCAAAATTATGACTACAATAAGTGTCTCAGTTTGAACAGGTTTGTGTTTATTCTAGGTGTGGATCAGGAACAGTATGAGCTCTGAGAAGGTTTATCTTGGAATGGCCTACAGTACCTGGAATGTAAAGTATTCATCAGCAGCAACATTCATCATGTTACAAATCTGGAGAAAGAAAAATAAAGTCAAAACAAGCAAAAACACAGCAAGTAGTTGTTTAACCCATTCATTTTTGAATACCATACCTTTACTATTTCATAGTATTGGATTTTAAGAAAATACTTCGGACTTACAAAGCCATTTTCAGCCACATAGGTGGGGAGACCGCTAACAAGTGCCCAGTGGTCGACAGGAGGAGTTCTGGAAGCAGAAACATTCAAATGAGAGAGGCTCGCATGCTAGTATGCTATATGGGCAAAAACCCAAACACTATACCCGGCTACTCTATTACGTCTGTTGAACTGCTTGATAATGCAAATATCTAATCAGCCAATCACATGGCAGCAACTCAATGCATTTAGGGATATAGACATGGTCAGACAATCTGCTTAAGTTCAATCCAAGCATCAGAATGGGGAAGAAAGGTCATTTAAGTGTCTTTGAATGTGGTATGGTTGTTGGTGCCAGATGGGCTGGCCTGAGTTTTTCAGAAACTGCTGAGGATTGTCATGCACAACCATCTCTCAGAGACACAGAGAATGGTCCAAAGGAGAGACGATATCCAGTGAGCAGCAGTTCTGTGGCCAAGAAAACACGGATCTGTCCTGCCTTTTATCAAGGGCTCAGGCTGGTGGAGGTAGTGTAATGGCGTGGGGGATATTTTCTTGGCACATTTTGGGTCTCGGTTGAGGATCATTCAAACACCACAGCCTACCTGAGCATTGCTGCTGACCATGTCCATCCCTTTATGACCACAGTGAACCCATCTTGTGATGGCTACTTCCAGCAGGATAACACATCATGTCACAAAGTTCATCTCAAACTGGTTTCTTGAACATGACAATGAGTTCTCTATATTCAAATGGCCTGATCTCAATCAAATAGAGCATATTTGGAATGTGGTAGAATGGGAGATTCGCATCATGGATGCTGTCATGTCAATATGGACCAAAATCTCTGAAGAATGTTTCTAGCACCTTGTTGAATCTATGCCATTAAGAATTAAGCCAGTTCTGAAGGCAAAACCCGGTGTTAGTAAGATGTACCTAATGAAGTGGCTGTTGAGTGTATGTGCCTGTTTAGAATTTCTCTTCAAAAATATAGGCATTAATAGAAAAATTTCCAGCAGATCAGCGTTTTTTAGTTCTCCAAAGGACCTTACAGTGAACAGTTCTTAAAAGAACTATTTTTTTTTTCTTTGTGTGAAGAAGAATCTAAAGAACCTTGTGGCACTATAAAGAACCTTCTGTGCAGTTGAAAAGGTTCTTTATGGAACCATAGATGCCAATAAATAACCTTAATTTTTAAGACTGAAAGGTGATCATTGTGTTCAATTCTGTTGATTTGTCTTCACAGACATTATTGCAAGAGCCAAACCATATAGTGAACTGTATGTGGTAGAATACAACTTATGACATTTGAGTTTTTACAATATGAGCAGAGAACATGTTTTTTATATGTAAAAATTTTGCTTACGGTATGACTTTGATCTCTTCTTTGCCTTCTAAGAGATAATCAATGATCTTGTAGAAGATGATTTCCTGTTAGAAGATATAAGAAGTTATAATAATACTATACAGCAATACTGACTTGTTTACCGAAGAGAGACAAATCAGTTACCCTGCCATCAGGTGTCTTTGGGCCTTTGTATGGCTCAACATCTCCCAATTTAATCGGCCACTCATCGTAGAACTCCTAAACAATCAAAGCAAAGTTGAATGTTTTCTTGAACTGCTGATCAATGACTAAATGAAGGATGATCATCACCATATGTCACAAACCTTCTCTTTGGTCATGTCCAGAAGGCCGACAGAGTACCTCTCGCACTGCAGGTAGTTCCTGACGGTGTACAGGGCCTTGTGAAACTGTCGCTCAATGTCCGTCAACTCTTCAAACACTTTGCTCGCAGACCATAGAAGAACCTGAGGCAGCGTTTTGCAATCAGAGTCAAGTTTAAGATCACAGTCGAACATGTTGTAGTCAAACAAGTGTTGCAGTCCATAGCATTACCTGGCTTCTTCTAGATTCCACATTATACATGTATGTGGTGAAATGCTGTAGGGCAGTGACTGTGGCGAAAGTGATGTACTTGGAGAAGAGCTGAAAAACATTTATAAAACATTTACTTAATATTAAAAAAATATTGTTTTGTCTGTCCTTGTCTGAATTTGTAGTCTTAAAAAGGTCAGTTCGCACCAAGAATAACTATAAAGAGTAACTAATTATCTTGCATCCACACCAAAGCACCATAACGTTCTGTTTATTATAAGCGTTTACTAAGTCTGCCGCTTTAAAGGCTCGTGTTCTTAAAAGTCAGGTGAATTCTAATAGGCTGTCAGCATTTTAATCGTTCATCAGCTGGAAAAAACAATTCCAACGATATCGTTCGTCTGTCTCGTTAGCGTTATAATAGTGGTGTGAACCTCACAGAATAGGGCAAATTATCTGATCGCTCCGATTCAGAACACATTCAAGGTCAGTAGCTATCTCATGATTTCTGCTTTACAGCTGTAGGCCCATAGTGAATGGTTTTCACATTGATGTCATATTTCAGATACTCACATCTTCATCTGCTTTGGAGAATTCATTTCCTCCAACTTTGTTTATTACCATGACCACACCAAGTGGGTCTTTCCCGTTCATGAGGGGGGCAGCCAGCATGTTTTTAGTGGTGTATCCAGTCTGCTTGTCCACAAAATCACTGAATCTGGGATTCTAAGGAACAAATGCATTCTTTAATGCACAGCCATTTCATGATAAACTGGTTGAAATATAAATGAATTAAAATGCTTAGCTAATACAAAATATACATTAATTCCTCCACCCTTGTAGCCAGTACAGCATATTTTGAGTTAAAGATTGATGAAATATTGGTTAAAATATTCCTCTGGTTTGAATAGCATTAGGTTAAACTAGCTTCCAGGGTATCATTTGTTTACAGTTCAAATGCTTTTATAAAAAAATAAAATTATAACATTTACAACATGTACATAGGCGTTCATGAATCAAAAAGGTTAACATATATATATTTTCATATTGTTAACAAATTTCAAACTCGAAAACTTAAGAAATGTTATTACATTAAGGCCCGGTTTCACAGACAGGGCTTAGACTAAGCCAGGATTAGGCCATAGTTCAATTAGGACATTTAAGTCATTTTTATAAACATACTTAGAAAAAAAACATTACTGGGGTGCATCTTGAGACGAAACAAAAGTACTGATATATTTTAAGATCAGTCAGTGCTAGTTTAATAATAATAATAATAATAATAATAATTCGTTACATTTATATAGCGATTTCTGGGTACTCAAAGCGCTTTACATAAAAGGGAGGGAATCTCCTCAACCACCACCAGTGTGCAGCATCCACCTGGATGATGTGACAGCAGCCATATTGCACCAGAATGCCCACCACACACCAGCTTATTGGTGGAGAGGAGACAGAGTGATGAAGCCAATCAGTGTATGGGCATGATAAGGAGGCCATGATGGTCAGAGGCCAATGGGGAAATTTGGCCAGGATGCCGGGGTTACACCCCTACTCTTTTCGAAGGACATCTTGGGATTTTTAATGACCACAGAGAGTCAGGGCCTCGATTTAACGTCTCATCCGAAGGACAGTGCTTTTTACAGTATAGTGTCCCCGTCACTACACTGGGGCATTAGGACCCACACAGACTGCAGGGTGAGTACCCCCTGCTGGCCTCAATAGCACCTCTTCCAGCAGCAACCTAGTTTTCCCAGGAGGTCTCCCATCCAGGTACTGACCAGGCTCAGCCCTGCTTAGCTTCAGTGGGCAACCAGTCTTGGGCTGCAGGGTGATATGGCTGCTGACAAGTTTATTTCAGTTGAAACAGCTAAGACTTACATTTTAGTCTAGGACTAGGCTTAAGCCTTGTCTGTGAAACCGAGGGTAGATGTTTTAATCAGTCATAATAAGAGCTGCATCCATTAATTAAAGTGATCTCTTTCGATAAGGCGTTTGGATTAGTTCTTTTGTCACTGAGACTAATTCTACCTAAATGTACACTTCTGTATTATGCGAAGAAGGTTAATAGATTTAACCCTGTCTCGGCCACTTAAGCTGAGGTTGCACTGGTGTGTCATGATTAAATACTATGCTGGTATTTATAGCATATGAATGCATCCTTAATTGTTTTTTTTTATTTATTTATCATACTACTCATAATGGATTGAAGACTGGATACACTGGATGATATCAAATGTGTATCATGTTCTTCAGTAAAGTACATTTGTTGTTTTTCTAGCAGTTTAATCAAGTCAGGTTAATTAAGTATAAGCAGAACTTTGGTATTTGACATTTTATTGTAGATTTAATATATAAAACTTTGCAATTGATAGAAAAATATGTTACATTCACCTAGCAGTTTTACTTATTTAGAAAGCATATAAAGAGTAATGGTCACTTTTACAATTTATTTTCATAAATAATGATTCTAGTGCTGATGTTGGCTTTGTGGTTAAACATTTTACTTTGGCCAGGACAGTCATTTGTTGCTAAATAATATCAAGATGCAGCAGGCTACCAGAAGCACAGAAAATAAGCTGCTTTTCTGCAGGGGGTTGACTGACCTCCATGACCATGGGACAGAAAAACTTTAATCCTTTGTCAAACTAATAGTCGACTTTCAGGCAACAGACCTGCCTAATAAGCCTAAGAAGATGTTTTGCTTGCATCTTTTTATAAATTAGAGTGTGCAAAGCATATCAGAACACTATAAAAAGCAAAAACACAGCTCTTGCTCTATGACCTAAATAGGCTTTCACTACTGTAAGCTAATTTAGGTTGATTGACTCAGTCATATTAACATTATAATAATATTTTTGACTATAGCAATACCAGTTATTTTAGAGGTTACCATATTCGGTTAACATACTTTGATTAGCAGACAAAACGTACTGTTTATTTTTTGATAATCTGCATAGGCTGTCATCTATTAGGAATAGAAAAAGTTTAATGGCCTTTTTTATGTTTCTGAAATTCTGCACACAATTTAAAAAAAGGTGGAGGATTTACATGAAGTTAAAGAGGTATAAGTTGGGGTTTGTATGCAAAACAAAGAGGTTTTTGCATAAGAAGACATTGATTGTAGATTTGTTTTATTTACCCTTTTTATTTCTTTGCTCCAAGTTTAGTGACATTTAAAAATAAAAAAAATTAAATAAATGGCTTGCAATATATATATAGATTAATCCCCTTAAGTTTAAATGAATTTGCTTTCATTTATTTGTTTTAAATATATATACATATATCCAGTGGTGTCTTTCAATGTATGCTGCTTGAATTTACTGTGTTTGCATTTGACACATTTAATTTTTTTTTTTTTTTTTTTAATAAAGGTTAAAAAAAAGATTAACTAGGGGGAGCTATAAAAGACAGCTTTACTACTTTTACTCACCTGTTTGACATCCGGAACATTAACTGATTTTTTGGTGGTCGCTATTTGGCCAACTATGCCAATGTCAGTAGGGAAGACAATTTCAGATTGAGGGTTGACCACATTCGCCTCGTATTTGGAGGTAGGGGTGACATCGAAAAGACACGTAGCGAGCTCAGGGATGCCGTTTCTGGCTCGGCATATGAAATAGCTGCAGCGGTCGGCGTTCACCAGCATACATATCCTCTGCAGGACCTTGTGCATGGCCTTCTCCATAATGGGCTGCGAATGCATTTCTTTGATCATGTCAAAGAGGATGGTGGCCTCCTGGATTTGGCAGACATCCTTGAACGAGGCCGGATCTTTGATGTCGAGGTTCTCGGCAAAAGCGGCGGTGATGGCCTCGCATCGGACCTTCTTGTCGAAATACTCTTTGGCGAACTGAGGGTTATTCTCCAAGTATTTTTCCACACTATCCTTGTCTGCCATTTTGAAGTGTGCTTCTCTGCTCGTCCTCTCACAGATTCATTACTCGTGGGGTGTCAGGATGAAAAGTGAAGCTTCTCAGTGATACCCTCCTTCAGATAGGTGCATCCTCCAGTGCAGAGATCAGTGCTGGTCTCCTCCGACAGGCTGCCAGAGAATAGTGGCTTACAGGCTGAAGGGATCAAAGTGGCCGCTAATGAAAGTGACGTCATGACATTAAACCCCTAAGCTTTCTTAACCTGGAAATCCCCACCCTGATCATTTTATGTTAGACAATCCAGTCAGAGTCAAACACCTCTGTTTTCTCCCTAGGAGAAAGTGTCGACATATGACGTAATGTTTGTCACATCGGGTTGTCGATTAGACTGATGCTGTTTCTGATGTAATATACCAGTGCTTATGGATTTATTGGGCCCAGTATGCACACAGGGGCAGTGTTTTGCATGATTTGGACACATAAGACTGGAAATGAAATCAAGTATAATTCTTTGAATTAGTGTATTAAACGGTTTGTTGAAAAATGTTTCACCAGAATTCAACAGGTCATGCAAAAAAAAAAAGGTTATATTCAAACAGCAAATTCAAACTTCATTTAAAACATTTTATTCAAAGCTGTTTAGTTTATGATCTTGCAAAAACTAGGTTAATCTGAACTAGTTCAAAATTTCAAGCAGTTAAAATTCATTCAAGTAGTAATGTAGTTGAAAATACATTGCGTATATTTAAGTCTCTAAATCTCTTAGTAAGAATTCTATTATTATTATGAAATATTATTACAATGTAAAATTTGTAATAATTGTAGTTGTAATAGTAATAGTAATAGTTGTAAAGCTGTTTTCTGTTTTAATATATTGTGAAATATTGTGTATTCATGTGATGGCAAGAATATTCAGTAACCATTCTTCACAATATGTGTGTGCATGTGTGTGTGTGTGTATATATATATATATATATATATATATATATTATGGTTTTTATATATCTGTCACACTGAATGATTTAAAATGGATTAGTAAAGGCGAAATTCTAATTAAAAACAGTGATAATTCACAGGACTGACCCTTATATATGCTTACAGCACTGTTTAAAATCATAATATTTAATACCAATAAAAGTTAATGGAGTCATATAAGTTAATAGTTAATAGTCATATGTCAGTCACCCGAACATAAATGTCTTGTAAGCATTGTCCTTATTAGCCCTAGCTCTCAGGCTCTCCAAGTAAGAAAATTAATTCTCCAAATCGGGCTATTATTAGCATTTTTGCACTTTCTGCACCCAGAAAAGATGCTGGAAACCCAGGATCTATTTCCAACGATAGGATTAGACCTGATCTGTCAGTCTGCCAGACATATAAAGGGATCTGTCTCCTTTTTCTCTGATGTCGTGGAAGTGTCAAGTATACAGAACGTAAAAAAGAAAAAGCCTTGGATCATATGTACCTGGCTTTGTAAATCCAGGATTAAGTAAAAGTGATTATCAGGATATCCTCTCTTGAAGGGAGAGAGCCTGGCTTGGCACTTCAAAGCACTCACACGTTTAAGTTCACAGCAAGGAGCCGACAGACACAGCAATGCTAAATTTACTACGCTCACCATTAATTTAATTGGATCTTGATTGATAAAATATCACACATGCAATGTTTTAAACAGCCAACTGTGTATGTAGGGCCTGATACGCCTGTAAACAAAAATAAACAAGTGTGTTATGTATTTATTGATGGACTTCGAGCAGACAGCATCACCCAGTTTTCTGATTTTTACCCGCTCATTTCCAGACAAACAAACAAAAAGGATCACCATTTGTGTGTCAAGGATCGTCTGCTGCACATCAGCCTAAAAGTAAGATCTAATGAGCTGAGATTAGGCTTAGTCAGCTTGATATCAAGATCTGCTTTACTTAACTTGTATTAGTAATGTTTCAAATAAAGCATTTAACAGCATTTGTTTACAAACTTCCCAGAAAAGTCATAGTTCCATTACATTTTTAATTTTCATTATTGTGTAAGTAACAGATAATGTTCAGTCAGCCAGTCATTATCATAAAATAAACATCATGTACCAGCTGACCAGTACATTATCAGGCTGTTTTACATAGACGCTTACTAAACAAATAAATAAATGCAGTGACGAATTGAGTTTAAATTATTTTATCGTGTGAAAGCCACACTGTGATATGAAAGACATGAAAGTCACACAGATTAACTTAACAGAATCCAGTATTCCATTGAGCAGTGTAATTATAATAAGATTTTACCATATATAAGCTGCCGTTCAAAAGTTTTCAAAACTGTTTTCTATCTTATTATATTCTAATGTGTCATTTATTTCTGTGGTGGCAAAGCTGAATTTTCAGTAATCATTCTAATATGCTGATTTGCCCTCAAGAAACATCTATTTTCAATGCTGAAAACAGTTGTGCTACTTAATATTTTTGCGGAAACCGTGATGTACGGTGGCCGAGAGAGAGCTCAATGCGCTGCAACTTCAGAAAACACATGTAAATAGAAAAAGCACCAGCAAATCAAGAAAACATCTTCATCAGTTTGACAGCAGGTGCTGCAAATACTCACAATGCAAACAAATAAAGAAACGAGCTGCACATGCTCACAACACAACCAAATAAAGAATTGTATTTTTTTCTTTATTTGGTTGTGTTGTGAGCATTTGCAGCGAGTGTGTTGTCAAATTGATGAAGTTGTTTTCTTAATTTGCAGGTGTTTTTTTTCTATTTGTAATGTGTTTCTTTATTTGGTTGTGTTGTGGCCACTTGCAACGCATGTGTTGTCAAATTGATGAAGTTGTTTTCTTAATTTGCAGGTGTTTTTTTCTATTTGCACTCTCTTGGCCACCGTAGTGATGCCTTTTATTTTCAGGATTCTTTAATGAATAGAATCCTGAATGTATTTATAGAATAAATCTTAATCAAAAGAACATAAATTATTTGAAAAATATTTTTTTTTGTAATATAAACACCTTTACTATCACTTTTGATAAATTTAATGCATCCTAATTAAAAGTATTAATTTCGTTGAGAAATTAAAAAAAAAACCTCTTACTGACCTTAAACTACTGAATGTTAATGTAGGTCAAACAATGTTTTGCTGCCGTATGTGCCATTTTGTAACAAGTTACATAACTTTGTCTCTTTTTTTTTTAGTTTTTCGGAGCAGGGGAATTTAGGTCACCTGGCGTTGTACCTCAACTACATAACTTACGTCAGTGCAACTGTTGGCTCCAAGTAAGTCCTGAAAAACTCCTCAGAGGTTATTTAAGAGACAGCAAATTTAGAGGTTATTTAAGAGACAGCAAATTTAAGTTTCCTGTACATGTTTATGTGTTGGTTGAACAAATAGTACATAGAATGAGAACTGGACTTTGATTTGCACTGTCACTCTCTGTTAGCAACAAGAAAAGACCAAAATTCTTTCATTTTTATTCATTTTGTCACTTTCCTAAGAATGAAAACCAGCCTCGAACAGCAACAGAGTAGATGAATGTAAGTTGGCCAATGTGAGCCAGTTAGATAATATAACAAACACGAATATGCAGGTGCATCTCAATAAATTAGAATGTCGTGGAAAAGTTCATTTATTTCAGTAATTCAACTCAAATTGTGAAACTCATGTATTAAATAAATTCAGTGCACACAGACTGAAGTAGTTTAAGTCTTTGGTTCTTTTAATTGTGATGATTTTGACTCACATTTAACAAAAACCCACCAATTCACTATCTCAACAAATTAGAATA
>JAFVLL020030815.1:30000-47418 GCA_021397915.2 Tor tambroides | reverse complement strand
GAAGACTCGAAACAGGTGAACCTATGCAGTCAGAGCCGGAAAGAGAATTGATTAGTTCATCTCTTGAGTCTTCGGGTTTGAGTTGTTCGTTCATCACGTGACAACCTGGTAAGCTAAACTAATTCAGTGCAGAACCTATAGGATGTTGCGCATGCGCGACTGAACGAATCACACCCCGAGACGACTCGTTCTTCCCGAGTCACATTAAAGATTCGTTCAAAATGAACGAATCGTTCAAGAACGACCCATCACTAGTCTGGGGAGAAAGGTATTGTGATAATGTAAATTATGTGAATAATAATGCGATTTTTGAACCACCAAGCATGAGAGCATATTCTAGTACACGCCCAAAACAAAATCAAGACTTTGTAAAAGAGCATAATAGGACCCCTTTAAATGAATATTTACAGTTCAACGATTGGTTTCAGGTCTCATCATACCTGGTTTATGTTTGATGTTGGCCTTGGAGCCACACTTTGAGGTCACTTTACTCAAGTCAACCTTCTTGTTGAGAATCTGAACCTGTGAACACACAATCATCTGATGAAGCTGCTCAAATCGAAGCTTAACTGCTAAAATAAAAGTAGCATGCAGTGCCTGAACCTGAAATTAAACACAAGGTGATGAAAAGCATCTCTAAAAACTGAGATTTGAGTTAGTGTGAGAGAAGATTATGACAAACGTCCAGAATCCAAACCTCTGCTGTCACCATGATTTTGTTTTGGAAAATGCAGCTCAGAAACATTGGATTTGGCAGCGTTTCTCCCCGCTCTTTAAGTGAAGAAAGCTCTTCATTGTTGGGTCTGAGCGCATCATGTGGCACAGTGACTGTGTTTGTCTGAACGACGGCTACACCGCATGCAGCAACGTTACTTACGTTCCCTCCACCAGGAACATGTTTGATATTGTCCTTGGAGCCCAAGCGAGAAGTCACGTGACTGAAGTCCAGTTTTTTGGAGACTATCTGAACCTACAACACAGCACGGCGGGCCGGGAGGGACGGGACACCAGGGAGGACCAGGTTAGAGAGGGAAGACAACAGAGGACACAAGCAGAAGCATCTAAAAGCAACTAGAATCATTGACAATGAAGACGCCCCGTTGATTGTTAGTGTGAACACCATTAGTTTCCCCTCGTTTGTAAACCTCACCATTAAAGTGATTGAAATTAGAAACGATAGAAATTTAGATTCAGTGATTGATGAATATCTGGTTGGTGAGCTACAAATGGACTTTGTGATGCAGGGATACTCAAATCAGATCCTACGGGCTTCTCAGTGAACGGTCACCAAAATATGGACATTTTTTTTGAAAATTCATTTCTGTGAAGAATGCAATGCCATTACTTTTGTGATTGTTCACTGCTGCACATTTTAAAACCAACAAGGGGTTAAGCAATATTTTAATTATTTATAATTTTATTTACAGCCAGCATTTTATTAAGTGCAACCCAAACTATGCAATTTGAGCATCCCGACTATGATGTAGAGCATTTAATAATGAGGTGCAAGAGCCAAACACTATATGATAAACAATGACTAGATGATTAAAAACACAATGTAAGCACCCAAAGATCTCCCGAAAGATTACTAGTTGAACAATGTGGTTTTTCTCCGTCTGATATGAATATCTGCTGATAAAATGAGCAATACAATCACACATCTATATTCTATAATCTTATTATATTGCTATTATTTAGATTTATAACAATTATATATAAATCATGAATATATATAAATATAAACATTTTGTATAAAATAATAATGAACATTATAACAGTGACATAACTCAATATATACTTAATTTTATTAAGTATATTTTCTATCATTTATTTTGTATTACAGTACTAAATTGAGTTGAATCAAAGTAATGCAATTTTTAATAACAATAACACAGTAACACTATATAATAGAAATGTGTGTATTTTAGGTTTATTAAGTATATATTATTAATTATAACAAATAATTAATAATTAAATATGTAATTAATATTTTGCATATTAACATTAAAATATATTAAATATAATTAAAATACATATCATAAAAATATATATTATACACAAAAATACACACATAATTTGATTTATTCAACTAATTAGTTAATATAAATTATTTAAAAATTAAATATAAATAAATTGCATTTTAATATTTAACATATATTACAACATTTTCATATGAAAATATTACATTACTATTATATGAAATATTTCTTTAACTATATTTGAAGAGCTCATTTGCAAAAACAGATAACTTTTTTTTAAACAACTTTCAAAAATGATGTTTTTTTTCATTGTGCATTCCAATTAATCTCAATCAAACTGCAGCTGGGTTATTTTGAAGAAGTAAAAACAACTAAAAAAACAGCTAACACAATAAAAATCTGTTTTTGCAAATAAACTCTTCATTTAATATTTAATTTTACAGTTCTCAATCTATCACGCTACTACTTAAGACACTGTAATATCAGATCTATGTTGGCTATACTGAGAAGAGAAGGCGAGTTTGAAAAGACTGCAGTGGAGACAGAGATGTGCAGAAGTGAGTGTGATGAGCGGATGAACTCACTTTGACCTGGCTGGTCTCTTTGGACGGCGAGCTCTGAGCGTCTGTCCTGCTCTGAGACACTGACACCTGCAGGCAGAACAAGCCCAGATACAGCCCTCGAGTCAATCGCTCATACTGTACGAGTGGAGACGAGGCGAGCTAAAACCTACTGTAACCTCATATGAGAACCAGGAAAACTTTAGGATCAGAGGAAGAGGCAGGAACAGGCAGAACTGGGGCGGTTAGTAACGCTCTTCAGCGCAGCGTGACGATCTCACGTGGACAAACTCCAGTCATGCATGATTCATCTTCATGCTCCAAACACAAACTGTAACCTGGCTTTAAAACCTCGCTTATACTAGACGACGCTCTTGAACTCTCTGTGGTGACAGGAGACGTTTCTCAGGAACAGGAGAGGGTTAGAGAGTCATAGCGAAAGAGCTCAGCCAGGAAAAAGACCAGGATGAACCACAAACATGGGAGGAGGGATGCAATACCAGAAAGTGAAGCTGTGACTTCAGGACACGAGTGATATATAATGATTATGAAGACTGGAGCTAGTTTACATATCTATAGACTAATACAGAAGTCAACATGAGCAGAATAGACACTCTAAAGGAATGTGAATCATGCTGCTTTTGACTCATTATCACATTAGACTGGGAAACAGGACTCCGTTTGCAGATAGATAGAAAAATAAGGACAGAAGAGCTGTGTCCAAAACCAAAGGCAGTGACTTAACAGGCAGCGTTTTAGCATATAGAGAATATTTAATAATTGATGTGCTTATTTTTCTCTAGAAATGCAATTAAAAGCTGAAAAAAGGATACTTATGATTAAGATTAAGACATCTAATTGTTTTATCATTTTTTATTGTTTATTAATTATATATACTATTTAATAATTACAATAAATGATGTATTTCAATATTCATACAATTATGTATTAAAAACATACGTGAACATTTTATATAGTAAATTAATTACATACATTGCATATATTATATTATTACTTGTTTTACAATTATGTAATAATTTATTACTAAATAATAAAATCTATAATCGTTATTCTACATATGTGACCCTGGAGCACAAAAGCAGTCTTAAGTCGCTGGGGTATATTTGTAGCAAAAGCCAAAAACACATTGTATGGGTCAAAATTATCAATTTTTATTTTATGCCAAAAATCATTAGGATATTAAGTAAAGATCATGTTCCATGAAGATATTTTGTAAATTTATTACCATAAATATATCAAAACTTAATTTTTGATTAGTAATATGCATTGCTAAGAACTTCATTTGGACAACTTTAAAGGCGATTTTCTCAATTTTTTTTTTATTTTTTTGCACCCTCAGATTCCAGATTTTCAAATAGTTGCATCTCGGCCAAATATTGTCCTATCCTAACAAACCATACATCAGTGGAAAGCATATTTACATTTATATTTTATTTAATAATAATAATAATAATAAAGAAGATTTGCACTGATGCCTCTGGATGCTGCCTGTAACGTCACAATTTCTCAGGTTTCGGACACAGTTACAGTCATGCAAGAAAGAAGTTTGTTTAAATAATGCTGTTTCAGATCAGCTGAAAGATGACAGCGGCACATTCTGCAGAAGAGAAACTGCTCAAACTTGTCTGACTGTCATAATAAAAATGAAAATTACTAAAAGGAGAAACTGAAATAAAAATAAATCAAAGCTATACAGAATTATAAAAAGAAAAAAGCACATACAATTTATGAAACAAATTAAAATGAAAACTGAAAATAAATAAATTATCAATTATTATATAAATTATCAAATAGTACAGTAGTATGTAAATAATATAGTGTTGTCAAACGATTAATCACGATTAACAAAGTTTTTGTTTACATAATATATGTGTGTTCTGTGTGTGTATGTATATATATATACACACACACACACACACACACAGTATATATTTTGAAAATATTTACATGTATTTACATGTCTATTTTTATATTAATATAATTTATATTATAAATAAATATATTTAATTTTATATAAACATAACCTATTTTTCTGCAATATATACATGGGTCAAAGACGAAAAAGGGTTAAAAAAGAAAAATTAAGAAGTTTTCTGTTTAATGTAATTGCAATTTTGTTTTTGTTTTTCTGAGCAAAAAATAAATATCATACATTTTTCCCTGATTTACAGAAAATACCCACTAAAATGTCATTCAGTGTAACAATCTTGTCAGGCATATTTACAACAAAAATCTATTTATGACATATTAAACGACTAATTACTTTCATCCCAAATACTAATTAGTTGTAATTTTAAATTTTTTAAAATTCGCTACTATCCTAGGTTTTGCCCATTTGTCAGTAAGAATTTTTTACTCATTTAAAACACAATCAAATTTAATATGCTCACTTATTCTTTTATATATTTTAATATGTACAAGTCAGAATGAGCATGTTGTTTGAATTTTTACATAAATATTGTGTTACACGACAATGTAACATTGTTTCAACCAAATATTGACATTTTATTCTCCAAAAACTTATCTGAAACCTTGAAAGTAGACATTTTACTTACATTTAATGTGCTTTCTATGGACATAAAATCACTTTTGTACATTTCTTTTGATGTTGACATCTTTGACCCACCTTTGAGTGTATTTATATAGACATAATAAATATACACAGCACACATACATATTATGTAAACAAAAACTTTTATTTTGGATGTAATTAATCATGATTAATCGTTTGACAGCACTAATATAATAAATATAATAAAGAAATAAAACTGCTAAGCATCACCACTGTACTTTTTTCCCTAAGTGTGCAACACATACATAACTACTAAATATGAAAACACTGCAAAGCTAGAGGACAGACTACTAGCTGGATATCACATTTACAGCTAGCTGCTGTTCTGAGTCATGTCCACTATGAAGGGTGCATGTGCGCGGTTACCTTTCCTCCTCCCGGCTGGTGTTTGATGTTGTCTGTGGAGCCGATCTTGGAGCGGATGTTTTTGATGTCGGGTGCCGGTGTGGAGCTGGGCCGCGCTGTGCTGCGAGTCGCGGCACTGGCGCTGGAGGTGGAGGTGGAGCCGGGTCGGGGCGCGCGGGGGGCCGCCGGCTTCTTCTCCGCCGCAGCAGCAGCAGCAGCGGCTGTAGTGCTGCTGGAGACGGGTGTTTTGGTGGTGCGAGGGCGAGCGGCGCCGATGCTGCTCGTAGTGGTGGAGGCTTTGAGAGGCGCGGGTTTAGAGCGGGCGGCATCTGAAACCACAGACGTCAGCTTACCTTAACTATGTTTGGGAGAAACACTCGTTTGGGCTGTAGTTGAACTCTGAAACACTTCCATAGAACGTCAAAGGGACAGTTCACCCAAAAATGAGAATTCTGTCATTAATTACTCTCCCTCTTGTCATTCCAAACTTCATCTTCAGAACACAAATTAAGATATTTTTAAGAGCTCCATAGACAGCAGGGTCCTAACACGATCAAGGCTCAGAAACGTAGCAAGGAGATCGGTAAAATAATTCATGTACCATCAGGGGTTCAACCATAATTTTAGGAAGTTATGAGAATACTTTTTGTGTGCAAAGAAAACAAAAAATAACGACTTTATTCAACAATTCGTCTCCTCCGAGTCACCCTATAGCACCATTTTGGAGAGTATCACATATGTAAACAACATATGTATGTGGATACGCTGTTTATGTTGTTTACGCTTTGATCTGAACATAAACAATGTATCCATGTACATATGAAGAGAAACCGATTTGCAGAAACCGATAACCATTTTTTTTTTCAGAAATCACAAAGTAAAGTTACGGTTGAACTCCTGATGTCACATTAGATTATTTTAACGATCTCCTTACTACGTTTCTGAGCCTTGATCGTGTTTGGATCCTTGCTGTCTATGAAGGGTCAGAGAGCTCTCGGAGTGCATCAGAAATATCTTCATTTGTGTTCTGAAGATGAACGAAGGTCTTATGGGTTTGGAACGACACGAGGGTGAATAATTAATGACAGAATTTTCATTTTTGGGTGAACTATCCCTTTAAGGGAAATGCGTGCAATGGCAAAACCTTTAGAAATGGTGTGTGTTTGAGCGATATCTGAATGTTCAGTTCGTAGCACAAAACCCTCTTTATGTGTCAGATTAAAATAATCTCTCTGCACCGCTGCGTTCGGTTCAAATCTCTGGAAACGGGGGTAAGAAGCAGCGCAGCGGTCTCTGTGTGCGAGATTATCCCGAACTCATTCCTGCTGCGCAATTCACTTCTGGATTTAAATGAGTGTTTGTCAGCGCAGCATCTCTAAAAATACCTTTTACTTGTTGCTATTAAGTCACTTCACTGAATTTTTGTATTTTTCTACATACACTACCGCTCAAAAGTTTGGAAAAATTAGGATTTTTATAGTTTTAGAAATTTCTTATGCACACCAAAGTTGTGCTTGTTTGATTAAAAATATAGTAAAAACAGCAATATTGTGAAATCTTATTATAAAGAAACTTCTAAATATATTTTAAAATGTACTTTATTCCTGTGATGCAAAGCTGAATTTGCAGCAGCCATAAATAAATTGAATCAAAATATTTATTCTTAATTATTATTTAAACACACACATTAATATATTATTATAAGAAAATATTTTTATATTTATTATTACAATTTAAAATAATTGTTCTATTTGAATATATTTTAAAATGTAATTTATTCCTGTGATACAAAGTTGAATTTTCAGCAGTCATCAATAAACATACTGAATAAAAGTACATTTTAACAGAATACAAATATTTTTTATTAATTTACTAAAAATAATTTAATTGTTCATAAACATTATTATTATTATTATTATTTAAAATAATTGTGCTCTTTGAATATATTTTAAAATGTAATTTATTCCTGGGATGCAAAGCTGAATTTTCAGCAGCAATTAATAAACATATTACTGAATAAAATTAAATTTTACTGAATAAAAGCATTATATATATATATATATATATATAAAAATTCTTTTTTTTTTTTCTTTCACTTCCTCCAACATAGTGTTATAAGTGGTTTTGTGTTTGCTGTACCTGTAGTTTTCGGTGTGCTTGGTTTCTTTTCGTCTCCTGGTTTGCTTTCAGTCTTTGCAACTAAACACAAAAATAGAAATGCATAATGTCAATATTCCTAGCATTTCATAACTCAGCTCAAAATGCAATGGCTCATCTTTAAATGCATCGCGTCTGACCCGGGCGTCGTGGTGCAGGAGCGCTGGCGACGGTGCGTGTTGCGGTGGTTGTGCGTGTTGCAGTCGCAGGTTTGTCTGTGGCGGGCCGAGCCGGAGCGGCAGCAGCCTTTGGCACAGGCGGGCGTTTCTCTGTGGCTGTCTGTCGGAGGAGAAAACACAGGGTTAGTTGGGGTCAGCTGCACTCTGATATTCTCTCTGTAGTAAAAAAACCCCATCATAATCAAACAGAGACGTTTCAGCCAAAAATGTGTTACTGTTGCTCTAAAAATAACCTGCCAGGTTCAGATTAAGTCAGTTCCTAACAATCCAATCACACCGATACAACTTAACCAAAAAAATAAAAAATCCTCTCATGCTATTTTTTTTTACTATGTGACAAACCTCTCTTTTCTTATTGGGGATTCAATCATATTTCTTAACATTAATGTGGCAACACGTGCTTTAGAATCAAAAATGAAATTGTATTTCATGTTTGTTAATCTAATCTCTGATTGCACATATTAACCTTCATTAAATTTCAATAGCTAAACACTGACTTTAGTCAGTAGTGTAGTTAAAAAGATGGCCACTAGAGGGAAGACTTGCACTGAACATTGCTCATATTATATCAGAGAGCAAAGGTTGAGTGTGTCAGATTTGAAAAATATCATCTAGAGACATCATAAAACACGTTAGGTTTTTTTCATGGCCCTTCCAAGTGGCTCATGACTGGAATAAAACATTTTATAGCTGCTGCAGTGAGCAATTTCTAACTCAAGCTTCCTAGAAAAAATGTATAACAAATCATTTTAATGACTTTAGGAGCTCTAATATTAGTAAGCTTCTTTGTAGATGCACATCAAGATTCATAAATCATTACTTTTATTCACCAAGGATGCATTAAATTGATCAAGTGTCAGTAAAGACATTTGTTAAAAACGATTTCTATTTCAAATAAATGCTGTTCTTTTGAACTTTCTATTCATCTGTGAATCCTGAAAAATAAAATGCATCATGGTTTCCACAAAAAATATGAAGCATCACAACTGTTTTCAACATTGCTAATAATCAGAAGTGTTTCCTGAGCAGCAAATCAGCATATTAGAATGATTTCTGAAGATCATGTGACACTGAAGACCGGAGTAATGATGCTGAAAATTCAGCTGCACATCACAGAAATAAATTACAGTTTAACAGATATTCACATAGAAAACTGTTATTTTAAATTGCAATAATATTTCACAATTTTACTGATTTTACTGTATTTTTAATCAAATAAATGCAGCCTTGCTGACCTCTTTTGATAATCAACCCCAATCTTTTGCACCGTAGAGTAGTTTAAACAACAGTAAAGCTATAAAACACATGTTGATGTGGTCAAGCATGAACGACACACACAAACAGAGCATCCATGCAGAGATGAGCGCCGGATTGAGCCGCTTCCACCTCTGGAAAGGGGTTTGGACGTCATCCTCACCGGACGGATGGAGACTCACCTTGGGCTTGACCTCTCTGGTGACTGTGCTGGAGGCGGTGGAGTGTCGTGTGGACGCTGTGGCTGGCCGTTTGGTGCCAGCGGCCGGGGCGGCAGCTTTTGGCACAGGGGCTTTTTTGCTGAGGGGGGCGGGTGCGCTGGCGGCTGAGGTAGGGGTGGAGCGCTTGGGCGCGGCTGTAGCGCTGGAGGCGGAGCTCAGCCGGGGCTTGGCAGAGCTAGGTTTGGTTGCGCCGGCGACAGGCTGCATGGATGGACAGCAAACCCAACGGACGGATGGCAAACGATGAACAAAAAACAGAATAAGGACAAATGATAATGGCAGCGACATGAGCAGAGCAGGCCGATAAAAGCACAAGATCAGATTGAGATCAGACTAAATTTTCATCTGAAGTAAACATTAAGTTTACTCTGTTTATCAGATGGTCATGTAGGGATGGGAATCATAAGTAATTTCCTGATTTCTGTTTCTTAATGTTGAGGAACTAATTTCTGAGCCACTAAAGGACCTGAATGAAAATTAATCTTAGTTTTAGTTAATGATAATAACTTTAAAACAATTAAAACAGTTTTTGGTCACTGAAAAAGCTTAAAATATAAATATTAGATAGTCTTGGCAACCAATTGAAATAAGCAAGTAAGTATTTATTTATTTATTGTTTACATATAAGGAATACAATTACTAACTGGAAAAAACACAACTAAACTTAACCAATAAATAAATAAATAAATAAATAAATAAATAAATAGTTCCTAGATATAAAAAAAAAACAATAAAAAACAACTAAAAAAATAAAAAAAATTATATATATATATATATATATATAATTATATATATATATATATATACACACACACAATATTAAAAATTAAAAAGTAATTAAAAAAATATAATAGTACACAATTAATACTAAAATAGCAGTGTTTTGCTTTTGATTCACAATCTTCAACCCTACAAGAATTACTAATTGGAAATAAGTAAAAATTAAAACTGTACTAAAATTAAAACTTTTAAAAAAAAAGGTATATTTATAAACTAATAAAATGACAAAACACAACAAAATTACTAAAAATTAAACTAAAAATATAAATAGAAAAGCTAATTCAATATAGCAATGAAAACTATAATAAGACATTAGTTTTAGGTTCTGGATTCCCAACCCCACATTAAGTGATAAATGAATTTTGGTTTTGTTTTGGAATGAATATGCTTTAAGAACAGAATCAAACTCATTAGCATTAGCAGAAGCAAAAGCAGGAAGGTCAATGGAGGACGAAGAGACAACAGAACGTTTTTGACAAACCTTGGTCTTCTTCTCAGGACTAGTCAAGTCTTTTCCAGGTGCACCGTTGGTTACCGCAGGCTTGGCCGCCGAGGCTTTAGCAGCTGGTTTTTTGGCTTTCTCGTCCTTCTCAGCTTTGGCAGGTTTCTTGCCAGCTAGCTCAGTCTTTTCTGTTTTCTGTTCTACTTTGTCCTTTTCTGTCTTGTCTTGTTCAGTTTTCTGTTCTGCTTTCTCCTTTTCCACTTCCATCACCTGTTCTTCTTTGTTCTTCTGTTCATCTTTCTCTAATTTCTGATCTGATTTTTTCTCCTCGACTTTCTCTTCCTTCTTGTTCTCCTCAACTTTCTCTTCCTTCTTGTTCTCCTCAACTTTCTCTTCCTTCTTGTTCTCCTCGACTTTCTCTTCCTTCTTGTTCTCCTCGACTTTCTCTTCCTTCTTGTTCTCCACGACTTTCACTTCCTTCTTGTTCTCCTCGACTTTCTCTTCCTTCTTGTTCTCCTCGACTTTCTCTTCCTTCTTGTTCTCCTCGACTTTCTCTTCCTTCTTGTTCTCCACGACTTTCTCTTCCTTCTTGTTCTCCTCGACTTTCTCTTCCTTCTTGTTCTCCTCGACTTTCTCTTCCTTCTTGTTCTCCACGACTTTCACTTCTTCTGTCTTCAGCTCAACCTTTTCCACCGGCTCCACCTTCTCTTTCTCCATCTTTGGAGAGGAATCAATCTTTTCTGTCGTCTCTTTTTTGTCTGCGGTCTTCTCAACCTTATCAGCCTTTTCAGCCTCATCTTTAGTAGTTTTCTCCAGTGGTTCAATCTTCTCAACTTTCACTGGCGTTTCTACTTTGTGAACGATTTCATCCTTGTCCGCCTTCTCTGATTTACCCACATCCACGTCTTTGATTTTGTCCAGAGTTTCTGTGGTTTCTCCTTTGGTTGTCTGTTTGTCTGTGTGGACAGTTTTGTCTTTCTCCTCCACCGTTTCCATCTTCTGATCTTTGTCTGTCTTGCTGGAAACATTAAAGTCGTCGAACTTCTGGACAGCGTCCATTTTGTTCACCTCCGGCTTGTTCTTCTCAGAGTTTTCTGGTAGGAAGAAACAGGTTGAACAGTTGAAAACAGATCAATATATACACAACAGCAAAAAACAAACAACAAACAAACAAAAAAAAAGAGCAAATCATGGCCAAAAAAAGCTGTACAAGTTTCACTTGTTTACTCCAAAAGAAAGCCAAACCAATGACAAAAGACAAAAAGGTTAATTAAACTCAAGATACCTTAAAAATGAAAGCTAATTTAATTTGCAGATGCATTTTTGTATTTAAATTGATTGAATTGCCACAATTTGGGCCACAATCATGATAGTTCAACAGCAAAAGGCTGCAAATGAATGCAATAAGTATATCTGTATATGCTACATGCTTAAAAGTAAATGGAAAGAAAGAGATGAGTCCACTTCAGTCCATGTATAAATGAACAAACTTCATTTTCACTTCTGGGTAATGGTCCATTGTGGTGCTTATTGTACGACGACTTACTAAATCACTAAATTAACGGATAGGCCAATTGATTTGAGTGTACTTCATTTTATTATGTGAGAAAGAAAGTGTGTGGAGTGTAAATGGGAACGTGAAACTAGCATGCAGAAAATCACTTAACTGAGAAAACGTGTTATAATTTGACCAATCAGAGTCAAGTATTCTAGAGAGCCGTGTGATAAATGAGAGCTGGATGAGGCTGAGAGAGGGAAGACTAAAGCGGAGAGCTGTTATGAGGCCAAAGAGACGCTGTCTTGTGTTTGGCCGGCATCCATGAGTAATATATCTTACAGGCGGCTCTCTGGTCACTTCACATTCAATGGCAGATCCATTACAAAGGCTGTCCGTCTCTTTGGGAAGCATCATGTCCTTGAGTTGAAGGACAAAAGCTAAAGCTGCAGACTAATAACTGCACAGAGTTTCAGAGAAAACACAACTTAGATTTGCGCTCAGCAAAACCATTTACCTTAGTCATTAGCTCGCTATAATCTGCTAGAGAACATTAGTGTGATGTGCACTCACTCACATAATTATATCCGTTTTTAATGAAAAGAATACTAAATTTAACAGCAGAAGGTAAATAGGTAACACTTTACAATAAGGTTCCATTAGATAACATTAGTTAACTACATTAGTTAACATAAACTGATGGAAAATAGTTTGAAAGCCTTTATTAATCTAAATTTTAATATTTACTAATACATTATTGAAATCAAAAGATGCATCTGATAATATCAGTTAACAGACCTGAACATGAACTAAAAATAATGACCATTAATAAAGATTAGCCTAATAAATACATTGCTCTTTGTTAATGTAGAGTTGGTAAATCTGCTCCCATAAACCCTGCACAGAAATCTGGTTCTGTCATAAACATATTTCATTTGTCAAGAAACTGGTTTAAAAAGGAGCCCATTTGCCTATTCACATTTTGCATTGAATATTTAATCTAGTGAGCATGAAATAAATAAATAAAATCAGATATCATTGATATTCCAGCAGCATTTTTCTTTGCACATGTAAGCTGCTTCCAGCACTCAGAAATACTGCATCCTGTATTAAAATGAATCTGTCACCACAGCGCGGTGCAAAGCGGAGCGTGGATTTCAGCTATTTGTAAGAAATATCTATGCATTGAGTCGACTAAGGACTCTTGCATTAAGCTGATTGATTTCCACATGGCTCAGGTGCATTTATAATAAGACAGACAGGAGTTTCACAGTGACACATCAAAGCAGACGAGAAACTGAGAGCAGAACAACACCTGCTCAAAATCAAGAAAATCAGTCTGTGAAGACACCTACAAAGCAGACAGATACTAGTTTTCACAGATGTACTTTGTGAAGCAACCTCTGCAAAAACGATAATTACCTTCAGTTTCCGTGTGTCCTTTAATAAACCAAATCCTTCTGGGATTGGAGATACTGTATTTTTCACAATGCTTCTCATTTACTTTGATGTTTCTGAATAGGATTACTGATGCAAAGTGTCTCAAATTCAATTTCATTATGAATTTAGACCTTTTTTGCCAACTTTTTGGATAATATATCAGTTGGAAGTTCTGCTGTCATCTTTGTTAAATGTTCAAACTGTAAAAGCAAGTCTTGTGAATTCAATGTAATTTGTCATGCACACAGATCACATGATCTTCAGTAACGCCCAACTCCCATTTTACTAAAAACTATCCAGACTCCAAATCAACCCCAATTATTCCAAGAAATCACAAACATCCTGCATTAATAACTGCAAACAGAAAACTAGTGTGCAACAAGCATTCATCCATGACTCACCATCATTAGCACTAATCACACTTTATATTATCTGCACCTGCTTTTCCATTTATCAGACATTGCACCAGTGATTTTATCTTTTGTTTGCTTCCTGAATGTTTCATTCAGACATTTGCTACAATGCATTTCCACTATCTGTCAACCAGCCAGAAGACAACTAAAGGATTAAACTAGACTATTTAACACACCCCTCCTGTGAATTACTATTTCAACAAAAACCAAAACTCATAAGCGTTAACCGTTGTAGGGTGCAGCAGGACATTTCTGGAGCTCCACCCATCATTAAAAAAGCGGTGCAGGTTGATGAGCGATTCTGACCTGGATTTGCCGAGGGGCAGGTTTTACTCTAGGAAATCGGGACAGAAATGACTTATACTGTCCGCTGCTCATCTGGAGCGGGTAATGAGCATGCGTTGGCAGTGGCGTGATAGTGCCGTACACACAGAACAGAGACACTACATAAATCTCCTCCGCTACCCATCAGAAAGACGCAGTCTAGGACTCATGTCTCATCATACCGACTCAAACCCAATTATATGCACTTCTAAAAATAAAGGTTTCTTATTGGCATCCATGGTTTCATGAAGAACCTTTTTTGCATCAATGCACAACAGGTTCTTCATATTGGAAAAAGGTTACATTTTATTCCAAATGATACGTTTTTTATTAGTGTGAAGAATGTTAAAGGTGCAAAAGATGGCAATGAAGATGCTTTATTTTTAAGACTATTAAAAAAAAATTGTTATTTTAGGAACTGATCACTAAAGGTTCTTTGAGAAATCCAAAATAATTCTTACATGGCATCACCGCAAAAAAACCCTTCTAGAGCCTTTATTTAAGAATATATATTTTCCAAACCTTAATTTCTTTGTTTGTATGAACAATTGTGCCATGCTTCTTTCAATGTCTCATTGGGATCCATGGTTCCATGAAAAATCTTTAATATCAATGCATAAAATTTACTTTATACTGGAAAAAGGTTACATTCAATTCCAAAACAACCGTTTTTTTCATGCATGTTAATTCTTCATGGAACCACGGATGCCAATAAAGAACCATTATTTTTAAGAGCGTAAGAAAAAAATGGTTATTTTAATAAAGGTTCTTGGGGGAACCCAAATGGTTCTTCTATGGCATCACTGCAAAAACCCACTGAAACATGCTTTCCAAACCTTAATTTCTTTGTTTCTAAGAACGATTATGCCATGCTTCTCTCAATCACACTGCACCAATAAAAGCCGGTCTGTATCCTACAGCTCAGAACTGACTTCGCTTCGCCATCACCTACCCTCAAACGCTTCAGGAATCGTGTCAATTTTGTCTCCAGCATTGTTGCAAGTCCCATTAAGGGCACGTGTTGTCACTGGCACGGGTAGAACGACTCCTTGGTCCTTGTCAATGAACGGTCCCTCCAACAGGTCTTCTAGAGGCGAGAGGGGAAAGCTGCTTTGGTCTTTGCGTGTGGAGAAAGGGGGGAAATGTAGCTCGATATCGCTCCGTAGGTCGCTGCGAGTGGCCGATAGGGTTGGCGGCGGGGTCGGAGGTTGATCGTCGGCTACGGTTAGAGAGCGTTTCATCGCCGCAGCATGCTGGCGACGAGGTCCTCCAATGGGCGAAGGCAACTGGTCAAGAACGCCTCCGCCGGGATACTTATCCGGGAGCTCGAGACTGGCAGGTACGGAAAGGTGCGAACACTCGGACATCGCTCGCCTCATCGCCTTCCTCTGTTGCTCGGCTCTTCCCATGAAGCAAGGCTCAAGCTCTTCGTCTTCCTCGCTTTCATGCGACGACCCTTCAGCCTTCGGCCGCTCGTCTTTGCTCTCCAGGTAACTATCGTTGACCACGCCAATGACGCAGTAGTTTGGAGGCGTTCGGGGCGACGGTGTGCTGGGACCCTGTTCCGGAAGCAATCCGGAGAACGGGGCCGGTTTCGAGGGTTTGAGAGGCGACAGAACTTCGTTGTGTCCCGCAGGTGATTCCAGAAGCATCATGCCATTGTTGTCCACAGTGCAAGCCGCGAATCTTCCAGGAGACGCAGCCGATGGAGACGAGGACGAGAAGCTTTCTGGACTGTCCCCGGTGCTGCCAAACGACACGCTTGTTGGAACGGCTCCTCGCTCGGGGACGTTGAGCTCAGAAGGAGACTCGTAGAAGCATAGCTTGTCCTCATCCGTCATTCCCGTTGCTCGAAGTCCACCTCCAAAACTCGGCGGTGCCCCGAGGTCTCCGTGCTGCCAGTCCCACCCCGGAGGGGTGGCGGATGTGGACATGGATGGGACTTTACATAGCTCACTATATTCTGAGAAAGGAGACGCCGGTTGTTGGTTCGAGAGAGAGGACATGTTTCTGATCCCCTGTCTCTGCTTCTGGTTTGGGTGTTTTTGTGTCTTAGTCCTTTTCCTCTGTTAAAATCTAAATGTCTGTCTGACTTGTAACCTCACAACGTAACCTTCTCTGCTGCTTCTACACACAACAGCAGACTAAGCAGCACTGAGATCTGGCTGGAAGTGTCTCTCTCTTTCTCTCTCTCTCTCTCTCTCTCTCAGCCAGCCTTTTGCCATGGCAGGAATCACATGCCTCGTAATGTGTCTGTTCATTCGCTGCTCCAAAACCAGCTCCCTCCTTCCTCACTGCCTCTCTGGTTTTCTCCACGTTGTCCTCTCTGCATCCATCTTTTCCTCCCTCCTCTCTCTGATAGTGACACACTACTATCATCCCTGAGGCTACATGCATGCAAAATGAGGAAGGGCTTAATGAGCATTCATTTGCGCACACAATTTCAGAGAGTGCGCGAACATCTATCGTAAGTATTTTTGGGTAACATAATCAGTCTGGAAATTTCCAGACGTACAGACTATATCAGTATTAGATTATCGGAGGCACAGATTTGCATATGGATGATGTGCCTAAACAATGAGTTTATGTTTTCCTCTTACATGCAGTTTTTATCTTCACCTGTTGTCTGTGTTGAATTTATACTGTTAGATGTCTCTAAATATGTGATGTTCAAATCTGAATAAATGATTGTCTTTGTTGTTGAATTTCCTGCCACAGCAACATGTGCCTGTGCATGACTCATCAGAAAGACAACATCATTCCTCATTGTAAGAAATAAATGCGTAAAATAAGAGAAAAAGTCCCGGCAGCTCATTACCGGAACATTATACACACATTTTAAGGACATACATTTTTTCTATGAAATCTAAAAGACAAGACAAGGCAATGCCATGTAAAATTTAAAAACAAAACAGGTAAAACACCTGTAAAATAATTACAGAAAACTCCATCAAAATAATACAGATCATTATGCCCTATTTTTATGAATTTTTTAAAGAGTGCTCCAATCAGAGAACGAAAAGTGACAAAGGAAAAAATAATGAGCAAACTAAAATAGAACAATGCCAGATGACCAGAAAACACTGTTTTAAACCCTTGACTCAGCTCAGAGGAAAATATTGTTGTTAATAATAATAATAATTATTATTATTATTATTCATAATGTTACAATTAACTACTAATGAATTGTTACAATTAAAATGAATGCATATTTATTCTATTAAATGTATAAAATA
>JAFVLL020030815.1:0-25000 GCA_021397915.2 Tor tambroides | reverse complement strand
ATTAATTTCTTAAAAAAAAAAAACTAAAATCAAATTTAGAAATATGCATTACAACAACCACTCAAAGATCTCGGAGAGAGAAATATTGATTATAAAAACTTAAATTCATTCAATACCAAAAAAGTACAAGTTTAAAAAAAATAGTTCGATCTAATGAAAAACAAACAATTTTATACAACATAGATGCTAAAAATGCACTAGACTGAAGCTTTAAAAGCAGATAAACTCCGCATTTAATCTTATTTTAACCCAATATATGTTTCTGGAAGTAATTACAACAGAAACAGCAAAAACGAATAAATCCCTACATAAACAGCAGACTAACAGGTAGTATAATAGCATTTCATTGAACTGATGTCGTTCAGATCTGCTGAGATGTTTAATGTGAGCTGGGAATACGTTTTTGTTTTTTTTTTCTGTTAAAATCTAAATCGTTCAGACTGCAGGCGAGTCTCCTGCATCGATGAGCAGACGCTAATTATTCTGTGGATCGCAGCCTGTTCGCTTTTCTCTAACCGCCTACCGAAGCTACAGCAACTGCTGCAGAAACCGGCCCCGGGCTGCCTTATTTACATATCTGCATAATTAAGATACATTTGTGAAAATACAGAAGAATATTATCAGTGATGCTGAGCACACACTACAGCATCTCATGACAAAAAGACTCTGATTGGAAAAAGTCACATGGCAGCCGCACTTACGGCCACTTTCTCAGCATCTGTCCTTGTTACCATGGAAACATCAGCATCTTTACAGTCGCCGTGGAAACGAGACAGACTCCACGCCCTCCCTGGAGGCAGTCTGTGTTTACAACAGTCGATGCGTTGACCTTTACAGCTCCATCGTTCGGCTGCTCTCAAACGCTCTGATTATTAGGACCTTTGACCGTCCGACTCCATCTGAATTCAGTGACGCACTAACACACAGAATGTTCATTTCATCGTGATAAAATAATGATTAGTGATGCCACTAGATACTAATTCATTCTCAGCACATACACACTTGAAAATTGTCAAAATTGGACATACGCCAAGAATTGAAGCTTGAATAGACATTGAACAGCACACATCGCCAAAGATAATCACGCCACCTTACAAACTACTGCTCATTAAGAACAACTTACTATTTTTATTTAGTAAGGATGCATTAAATTGATCAAAAGTTACATTAAAGACTTTTACAATGCTTTACAACATTTACAATGTTCAAAGATTTCTATTTCAAATAATGTTCTTTTGAACTTTCTATTCATCTGTGAATCATAAAAAATAAATTGCATCACAGTTTCCACGAAAATATTGAGCAGCACAACTGTTTTCAACACTGATAATAATCAGACATGTTTCTTGAGCAGCAAATCAGCGTATTAGAATGATTTCTGAAGGATCATGTAACACTGAAGACTGGAGTAATGATGCTAAAAATTCAGCTTTTATTAAAGAAATAAATTACATTTTAACAGATATTCACATAGAAAACACTTATTTTAAATTCTAATAATATTTGAAATTTTTTACTGTATTTTTGATCAAATACATGCAGCCTTGGTGAACAGAAGAGACTTCTTTTGAACGGTAGTGAATATGTATATGTACATCAATTAATTCAATTTCAGCTGCTAGTTCAGGTCTGCAATGATCAACCAGTATAGGTCAGTAGCCAGTGCCAATATCTGCAGATCATCTAATGCTACATTATTTCTTTTCCTGACTCCTGAGAGTCACAAAAATGATGCAGTGAAAAATATTCTGTCCTTCACCACAATCACACTGCATTACAACACCAACAAAAACAAAAAAGGGCATGTGCTGGAGACCCGGGAGCTTTCGCGTTGCATTGCTGTCAAACCTCGACTTAAGAGGGTGTTTTGCTGCCAAGAGGCTGGTGGGCCTGTACGCACGTCTTTCCCTGTCTTCACCCTGTGAAGGATCTCAGCAGGGTTTACTTATGTAAGATCCTCCCCGTCGAATCCTGCGCTGACACTCACAACCTCACGAAACCTCTGGCCTCTAAAAATACACCTCACATCTGCTTCCAGACACTAGCACTCAAATCTACTGGCCTGTTTCAGTGCTTTTACTATGTTTGACACAGATATGGAAAAAAAGAAAACACAACCATGCATTTCAAACAAACCAACCAAAAAGGTAGATGGAGTACAACCAAATTTAACAATGCAGAATGTTTGTCATTGCATTTCAACTCTAATGCAATATCGAATATTTGCCACACTTGGTGCCTTTTCCTCTCTTTTAGAGTAGGATACTGAAAATCAGACATTAAAGGAGAAAAAATGTTGCAATAAACACTAAATGGATTTTTCTAAATTACCAAATCAACAAAAAACACTCATGAAAGCAATGCAACAAAGTAAACTGTATGATGCATAAGACATCTGTATGACGCATATGCACATAAAAAAAAAATAAAACAAAAACATTCTAACCCTAAAGCAATTCTGACTAGAATTCATCTTTCAAATAAACAAGAGCAATGAAAAACTGTGAACTAGGTAAATGAAAATAAACAGAACACCTCTCTTGAGAATGATCTGAGAACAACAGTTGTATGTGAACAGCAATTCAATGTGCTGTAATCAGGTCAGTGTGAGTAAAGAGTCGTTAAAGTCAGTCATTTTGAAGCCCATTATTTTGATGGAGCCAAAACGAAAAAATAAGCATTGTTATTGTGTTGTTAGTTTTTAAGCATGCAAAACACAGCAAAAATCGAATGTTTAAATGACACAAAATAGGATAACATACAATACCAGTGCTCCATAATACCCATTTAAAAACCTAAATGAATCTCTATAAAATGGAAACTGGCATCTAAAACATCAAAACTAAACTCAAGTGTCTGTTTTTCCCATCACAAGCGTCTGTCTGAACAAAAGCAGAGCTGAGTCACTCTGAGCGTCTGTGTGTGTGTTAACACTCCTCCATTCATAACAACACATGCTACTCAAAGTCACAATCAACATCTCTGGCCGTCACCAGCGGCTCGCAGATTCACAAGAGCACAACCACACAAAAGACATCACGACCCGAAACAATCAGGGGCATTCAGAGAGGCTCACAGGATCCACTCACTCACAAATCTTACTTTGAAAAGTCCTCAACAAAAACTTTAAGATGTGTGCCCTTGAAACATGCTATTGGTGGATATTGAGTCTTTTTAGAGGACTGCACATGCATTTTTACACATTACATGCATTACAAGTAAGTATTTATTATATTATTTGAAATAATAATTTAAAAAAAAATTGCTCAAAAACAAATGACATATGTAACAAACATTAAGTACTAAAATTAAAGCTAATTAGGAATGTATAATAAATTATACAATAAATAAATATATAAAAAATATGAAAAAAATAACTAATGACTAACAAAAATGACAAATGCACAAAATTACTAAAAGTTTAACTAAAATTAGTCATTCACAACACACTGATCACAAGAAAGATGATCCATATGGTGTAAACCGTAAGTGTATTTTTGTAGATTTGTGTTCAGTCACTCTTTTACTAAAACATTTACCGCGGTAACAAACACCAAATGGAGTATTACTGCACGCTACACAACATGGATTAATAGAATTCACTCAAATGTGATATTTGACACTGAGCTTACACAGTTTCCTTATTCTCATCTCATGAGCTCATAGTACCACACACACACTTTACGGTACACTGTCATTAATTTGCATGTTGGGAAGTCTGACACCGAACGCTGATGTCCTGTCTCCCGGAGTGTATAAGTAGCTCCCTCAGTGACAGAGTCCCTCCCCACTGGAGAAAGAGCCGAAAATTACAGAGAACTAAAAGAGACAGCTGTGTCAGATGTGCTCAAACACACACACACACACACATACACACACACACACACATACACACTCTCTCTCTCTCTAATAAAGGCACTACACAGACAGAATCTAAAACCAGCAACCAGCCATTCTCAGATACTATACTGCGTTTCTGCAGTTGCGTAGCTTATGTTGTGCTAAGGTTATTACATGAAACAGCATTTGCAGACCAATTTATTTCTACAATGTCATGCATTTCAAAGTGAAGCACACTTTTTTGATTTAAAACAATGGTGAAGTGCCAATAGGAACTGAATAGCACAGTAAACAAAGTCAATTTTTAATTTCATGTTGACTTCAATAGCTTGAAACTAAATATCCTGCCATTTTACGATAAATTTTTACAGATGGCACTCGTGAATCTAGATTACATTTATAAATGCTTTACTGAAAACAAGCTAGTAAACTGTTTATCGAGCTACAAGGACTTTCTGTACCACTTTCCAATTCACTTGATTTGGACTTGAGATACAAATTACAACTAAGTCAACATTCGAAGTGGATCAAAATTTTCATCATAGGTTTCACTGTCCTAAAACCTAAATGCGTTCTTGTCTTAGGACAACTTTGATGAACTTTTTTGATCCACTTCAAATGTTGACTACTGTAGTTCATTTCCATTACAAACTACTTTGAAAAGGCATTCAGACTCTGACAATGATTATATCACTGCATGTCGCCAATTGCATCACCAGCATTTCACAATCTGCTCTTGGTAGTAGCATCATTACAAATATGCATAGAATTGCATCACCAATACTCTCAACCACTCAAATTGCCTCAAATCGCCAACTTTCACAATCAAATAATGACCTTTAGTTGCTTTGAAGCCACAAATTACTGTTCGGTGTCTGCTAATGACATCACATACAGTATATCTAGTCATGAGACTACTACAGCAATAAATGGGAAGTATAGGAAGTTATGAATGAACGGTAGATGATGTTACACAATCATAAAGAGAAAGCAATAACTAAAGAAATGCTGACTTACCTAATTGGTGAGTTGCAACAGATGATGCCGGGGAACATAGAAGAGAAAAAAGAAAGAAAAAAATATCACTTACAACTGTATTGTACTTTGTGTACATTCATAAAGTGAGAAAGGGGGTTCTTATTCACTCTAAAAGTGCTAGAAGAGAAATATGAAGGGGTGGTGGGAAACCGAGAGAGAAGATTGTCACTGTTAGGTGCCACCAGTGCTAGTATAAGAAACAATCACAAGAGCAGAGATGCAAAATTGTGAGGGAACAACAACGCCTCCTCGAGAAACTGCAAACCAAAGCGTTTGGATTAGTAGAGAACACCCTGGATCACAAAGTTAATAGGGAGGAAGGGGGAGTCTTGCTTGTTTACACAGTTGATCATTCATTGTGGAAGAAACACCCAAGCAAAACCAAGCCAGCTCGCTTTGAGCGAACCCTGACCCTTGCTTCCAGCTGACGGGTGATGTGTTAGTTATTGCGGTGCGCAGTTTAAATCACTCAAGCCCAGGCTTGGAATCCACTCAGCCATGCATTATATGGATCCACTTCCCAAACGTCCACAACAAACCTTCCAAAGTGACGAGCGCTCCTGGTTTGAGCTCCCGAGGTTCTGCAAAACTAGGGAAGAACGGCGGAGCGGCCGGATTTAGACCCGAATTCTGGGGAGACGCCAACTTTGCTTCAGGGGAGGTTGGACTCTTTGATGAGGATGAGCCGGGCTTCTTGCCTTGTTTGGATTTGGGCTCCTTTGGGGCTTTGCTCTTTGGCGAAGGCAGAGGTGCAGGAACCGGGGTCTCAAAGGCAACACCTTCAAGATCAAAGGGTTGACTGTGGTTATTAAGAGACCACGCAGGTCCAGATGGAGAAAACGGCGGTGCTGAGATCAGTGCTTCCATTGGTGGTACAAAACAAGCGCTTCCAGGGGTGGACGCCTGGGGTTCCTTTACTGGTGAATCTTGGGTGGTGTAGGTGTGATCTTTTCCAAAGATTGCTTCCTCAAGGGTCGCACCAGGAGAGACGAAAGGCTGAGTGTCGCTGAGGTTGCAAGCAAGAGAATCTTCTGTTTCCATGAGGATATCTTTGAATCCGGATGACATGGACAAGGGGTGCTGGGGGGATAAATTGGGGGCTCGACCGGGAGACTTCGGAGAAGGCAGTGCAGGTTCAAGATGTGTTGAGGACGGTGGAGAAGTGGCCGTGAGGGATAGAAGATCTTGGGTAAGAGACATAGGGATGAGACTCTCATCGGTGAAGTCCTCAGAAAGCGACATAAGTCCGCTGTCAGCTTCAAGGGGAGATTGGGAGAAATCAGTTGCGAACTCTTGCGGCATGCAAGCCGAAGCAGGGACGAAGGGCTCTGCATGGACCGCCCATTCCTCGGGAATCTTCTTACGGCTTTTCGGCTTCTTGACTCTCCCACCAAAGCGGCCTCCGTCTTCCCAGCCTCCGTCTCGGTCTCGTTCCTTGCGGGGGGATGGCTGATGGGGGCTGTCGGATAAAGCACTTTCGCTCTGCATTTCTGTGGGGAAGTCGTACACCTCGTCCCTGGGTCTCCGCTTCTTCTTCTTCTTTTCTTTCTTACGGTCAGATCCTTCACCTTCTCTTTCCTCTGCATCTCCCGCCCCGCTATCTCTCGGGGACCACTGAGGGTCGGCCGTGACATGTGGGCTGCTCTCTACTAGAGGACCGGCATGGCGACTGATAACGGTGGAAACGCTGGGCGTGAAGGGCAGGTCAGATGGAATGCCGGCCTCATCGGACCAGCGGTCACCAAAGACACCTCGTATGCAAAGAAGAATGGAAATTAGAGCAGCACTAACTCCCTTCTATGTTCTCTCACACATTCGTTAACTTATCACCCCATTTGATAAATCTACAATCTGCAAAGATCAAAATCAAACAATTTTGAACATATTATAAGATGCTAACCAGTATGTGCATGCAGCACAAGATAGAAGACAGTAAAAGCATGCATTATTTTTGAATGCTTTTTTTTTGAGCCATGAATGCTCATTGGGCAATATTTCAATTATACTGCAATACACAATATAATAAAAACTATTACATGAAACATGTAAATGTTTAATTTCTACAATAAAGCAGTTAGTTTAGAGATTTTCTTGATAACACTTTGAAATTTCATTGCATTTCTCAAAACTAAGTATGAGAAAAGAAATGAGGGGGTTACACGACATTTTAAGAGTAAAGACAACAAACCGTAACTGACTAAAAATCTCAAGGCATGTAAACAGTGCTAAAACAAACCTTCATGCACTGCAAAAAAAATTCCATTCTTCATAGGTACTTGGTCTAAATTGCCCATTAAAAATGTACATTTAACAAAAATAAACTACTTCTACTTGGATATTAGGACTTTCATAGAATGCATCTTGAATATGGATGCATTTTGTCTTACTGAGTTTTTGTTTCAAGTCAAAAATCAAATGAAAAAAAACATACACTCAAGATTCAGTCTATGAAAACAAGTCTTATATTACTTAAGAAGCAACACTTTATAAGATATATATGTATATATTTTTTTCTTTCCCTCTGTAAAACAACTTTAAAAAAAGACAATGAAAGTCATTGTCTCTTTTACATTTCTGTAGAAGATTTGCATGAAGCAGACAGGGCAACTGAGGTCAAGCATAATTCATTTGTGTACAAGGTCTAGTCTGCTCTATCAGAAGTAACGAGCAGATGATTTGTGGGGTTTGAATTTGCACAGTAACACAGTAATGCAGGACGATGTTTCATATAGTATATGGCAAGCCTGACTGACCCACATATCTTTATCCTAGAACAGGGAATGTTCCCAGAACTTTGACTAATGATATGGCGAGGTTCTCTTAAAGTTATGATCAAACGTTCAAGGAACATTAATACAACTTTCATTCAAGAGTTATCTGGTATTTCATATTGTTCTTGAAATTAGCACAAATTTTTTTTTTTTTCCACATTGTTCATTGAACATTTTTTTCTGAAACATTTTCGTTGGATATGTAACTTTTTTTTTTTTTTTAAATGTTGCTACTTGTTTAAAAAAAATTCATAGAACATTTACAAGTAATATTTCCATAATGTTTGCAAAATCTTAAAGCTAGTGCTGTCAAACGATTAATCGCATCCAAAACAAAAGTTTTTCTTTACATAATGTGTGTATTGTGTATATTTATTATGTATATATAAGTACACACACATACAGCATATATTTTGAAAATATTTACATGTACTTACATGTATATATTTATATAATTTATATCATATACATGAATGTGTGTGTATTTATATATATATTAGTGCTGTTAAACGATTAATCGCGATTAATCGCATCCAAAATAAAAGTTTGTTTACATAATATATATTTGTGTACTGTGTATATTTATTATGTATATATAAATACAAACACATGCATGTATATATTTAAGAAAAATGTTATATTTGTATATTAAATACATTTATATATAATATAAATGATGTAAATATAAAAATATACATGTAAATACATGTAAATATTTTCAAAATATATACTGTATGAGTGTGTATTTATATATACATAATAAATATACACAGTACACAAATATATATTATGTAAACAAAAACTTTTATTTTGGATGCGATTAATCGTTTAACAGCACTAATATATATATATATATATATATATATATATATATATATATATATATATATATATATACACATATATATATATATATATATATATATATATATATATATATATATATATATATATATATACACACACACATAAAAAATATACACAATACACAAACATATATGTGACCCTGGACCACAAAACCAGTCTTAAGTGTCAATTTTTCAAAATTGAGATTTATACATAATCTGAAAGCTGAATAAATAATCTTTCCATTGATGTATGGTTTGTTAGGATAAGACAATATTTGGCTGGAATCTGAGGGTGCAAAAAAATCTAAATATTGAGAAAACTGCCTTTAAATTTGTCCAAATGAAGTTCTTAGTAATGCATATTACTAATCAAAAATGAAGTTTTGATATATATACGGTAAGAAATTTACTAAATATCTTCATGGAACATGATCTTTACTTAATATCTTAATGATTTTTGGCATAAAATTTTTTTTTTTTATAATTTTGACCCATACAATGTATTTTTGGCTATTGGTACAAATATACCCCAGAGACTTAAGACTGGTTTTGTGCTCCAGGGTGACATATTATGTAAACAAAATATTTTATTTTGGATGCGATTAATCACGATTAATCATTTGACAGCCCTACTTAAAACAGAATGTTTCCTTAAAGTTTGCATTACCAAAATAAGTTTTTAAAACATTAATGTTTTAAACATGCAGAGATCATGCAGAAATAACGTTTTGATAACTGAAAGGGAACATTAGCAAAATGGTCTTAGAATATTTTTGTTAGCTGGGATAGTCTATAAAATGAAGTGTGTCGTTCCCGACAATCTGTCCTGATTTGACACGCTCAGATAAATCGCACAGACGGATCTGTGCTCTTCAGACTGACAGGGGTGAACCTGTGAGAGTGCAATGCATTATGGGACACTCCATCTGTGACTGTTAAAGGGATAGTTCACCCAAAAAATAAAGTCCTGTCATCATTTTACTCACCTTCAAGTTGCTCCAAACCTGTATGAGTTCTTTTTTGTTCTGTTGAACACAAAAGAAGGTATTTTGAAGAATGTTGGTAACCAAACAGATGGTAGCCATTGACTTCCAAAGTATGGAATAAAATACAATGGAAGTCAATGGATACCGTCAACTGTTTGATTACCCACATTCTTCAAAATAAAGAAACTCATACATGTAAATTTATACACGAGACAGATAAAAATATTACTTTTGCTATAGTAAGTACGCTTATGATGTAAACACCTTATTTCCATCTGGGTGATTTAATGATCAGGCACTTGACTCATGCATGAGTTAATATGACTCTACAGGTCTGACCCTCCATCTGTTAGGTGTTTAACACACTGTTTGCACATCAACAACCAGCCCTGAGCATCAAACCAGGCAGAATATGGCTTGAGCTTGATATAGACCAGGTCTCAGCTGCACTGTACTAACCCCATACAGCTGTGAAGCCCTAAAGGCCCCTGGGATACCAGAATGGATGGATTTGACTAGTTTTGACAACTGATAATGTAACTCAGTCTAGCACTCGTTACAGTGCCCCCCAGTGGACAGCCTTAGCTTTAATTACTGATAGATTAGATATTTGCTCCACAGGGGCTCCTGTAGGAATCCCATAATCCCTGATACAAAACACATGGGAAGTACATGAGCAAATGCACTACATATTAAGGGGATGAACGGTATTTGAAGACTTTACTGCTTTATAGAAAGATAAATTCTGAGACCATAATGCACATGAAATGTATATAATATTGACATACACTCAACATCATGGTCTCTGTTCTCTACCTGCAGATGTGTCCCGTGGGCTCTTGGGTGTCGTGGCTGACAGGGGTTCAGCTGGTATTTTGGGGGCTTCGGTGGCCTGAGCAGCTGGCGGCTCCTGTGCTTCGCCCAAACCAGACGGTCTTTCTGTCTGGAAAGGAGCAGCACCTGTGATCACCGCCGACATTACGCTGGGCTGAGAGAAACCTACGGGTTCAAAGAAATTCAGAAACAAGTCAAATACATGACAATATTTGCTTCACTATACCATGTATTTGTGGTTGGTCAAGATAATCTCGAGAATGAATCATTAAATATAATAATTAGTGCTGTCAAACGATTAATCGCATCCAAAATAAAAGATTTTGTTTACATAATATATGTGTGTGTACTGTTTATATTTATTATGTATATATAAATACACACACATGCATGTATATATTTAAGAAAAATATGTTATGTTTATATATTTAACATATTTATATATAAATTATATGAATATAAATATATACATGTAAATATTTTCAAAATATATACTGCATGTGTGTGTATTTATATATACATAATAAATATAAACAGTATACACATATAATGTGAACAAAAACTTTTATTTTGAATGTGATTAATCACGATTAATCGTTTGACAGCACTAATAATAATGTATTATTATCATTATTATTATAAATAACACTGCTGCTGCTGCTACTTCTACTAAAGTATTAGTAGTAGTAGTAGTAGTAGTAGTAATAGTAGTAGGATTCATAATATTAACATTAAATGTATTAATATTTATAAAAATGATAAATACTAAAAAAGATTTAATATTCTGCAGAAGATTCTACAGTATTAAAACACATTAAAGGTGTTTTAATATAGTAAATAATTTTAATACTACTACAAATAATACTAATAACACTAATACTACTACTACTACTAACAACAACAACAAAACAACAATAATAATAATAACAACAAAACAATAATAATAATAATAATAATAATAATAATAATTATTATTATTATTATTATTAAGTATTAGTAGTAGTAATACAATAGTTAATTTATAGCATTAACATTATTTGTTAACATTAAGTAAAAAATAATTTATGAAGTATTAATAAATAAATAACTATGAAGATTGCACATTATTAAGCATTACATTTATTAAATAGATTATTAAATATTAATAAATAATGACACACATACAAGAAGGACCCATTTAATTGTAATTTATGCAAAAAAAAAATCTTAATGGTCTAAAAAAAAAAAAAAGCCTTAAGGCTTTAAGTAAAACATATTTCTCTCTGTTTTGATACTGGAGTGAACTACGATCCAGACATGGAAGACATCATCTGAGATGCTGATGCAGCTGTAACATCTACGATATATATGCATGCATCTGTCATACACGTTCATCAGACACATGTATGTTTCTGTATGACGTGAGGTTTGACAGAAAGCGAGTGGGTCTGTAACAGGTGGTGAAATCCAGCGTCAGACACGAGCCGCGCCGCATCTGAGCTGAATTCTGATGTGAGCGTGACTCATCACCTCCCAAGAGCCCCTTCAAACCAGCACCATCATCAGCTATTGTCTTTCTAGAGAGAAACAGGCCTGTTCATTTCCCCTGCTAATGAATTCACGCTCATTTTCATTACTAGCATTACTACTAATGTGGCCCATTAGAGTGCAGAATAAAAGCTCCAGCTTACATCAAATCAAATCTTTATTTATCAGAACTCAACCACAGATGTAGTTTTTCTCCGTGACTTTCGACATGACGTTGCCACACAATGACTTAAAGTTTCCCCAACATCTATAACTAATATAACTACCGCAGATAGATGTGTATCGCATTCAAAACAGGAATCACAGGAGGAGAAGATGTGAGATCTGCATCAAATGAGGTCAGGGTAATTAGAGGTGTTGTTTTGCTGGACACACAATTTTAGTAAACCTAATTAATGGCCGGAGAAAGATTTAACAAGATGACACTGAACAAATAAAAGCGTATAATTAACGAGCGGTCCGGCCTCAAGCAGCGAGCACTGGAAATCAGCTAAATCACATTAGAATAATGATTTTCAAAGCTTGCTCGCTCTCTCTATATATATACACCCCAAAATTAAATTACTAAAGCTGCATTCAAAAGTATTATGTAATTTTATTTATTTAATTTTAGTCTTTATAGTATTTTATATTACAATTATTATAATACAATTATTTTCATTGTATTTTATTGTAATATTTTAAACTGTGATATTTTATATTATGTATTGCAGTACTTCATATTTAAATATATATATATATATATATTTTTTTTTTAAATTGATTAAAAAATTAAGTTAATTAAATTTAAATTAAAGTATATACACTACCAGTCACAAGTTTGGAACAACTAAGAGTCTCTTATGCACAGCAAAGCTTCATTTATTTGATCAAATATACAGTAAAAGCAGATATATTGTGAAATTTTTCAATTTAAAATCACTGATTCGCATTTGAATATATTGTATTATATAGCACAGTAGTATTTATAGTACAATAATATTATTAATAAACTAATAATATACATTATTATTAATAACTGTCATTATTAGTAATAATTAGCAGTAATGCAGCAGTTGGATTTATTAATTATTATGATTATTAATTTAAAAAAAAAATATTTATAATTTTACCAAATATAAAATTGAATGCATTTACATAATAATGATAATAATAACAACAATAAATCATCACTGTAAATATTACTGCTAAAACTATCACTACTACAGCTAAATTAAGGAAAAATATTTATAAAATATTTAATAAAAGATTTAGAAGATTCTACAGTATAACAAAATGTATTAAATAAATTATTGAATTTATTATTATTATTGAAAATAAATATAAATCATATAACAATTCACCACCTTCAATAAAGCACTGGTAAACTGCAAACTATAATTTGGGCTGGAATGATGGCAGAGATGAGGTGATTTAGGTTTTGAACTCTCTTTATGAGGTGAGGTCACCTGTGAATGCTGTAATCGGGCTGCTGTCCATCATCTGCGGAGCGCTGGACTGTGAGCTCCACTGATCAGGAAAACCAGACACTGAGTCTAGAGAGAGACGGAGAGAGCAGAAAAACAACAGGGCGTGACGAATGAGTGCGCAGATGCTGCGCTGCATTTCAATGAGAGAAGAGAAGTGACGACTGCTTTCCAGAGACAAAACAAGCCGCCACAAGCAGAGGGTTATTACTAGAGAAAGGAAACAAACAGATGAAAATGTTCATGTGTCATTTATCAAAGATGACAGCAACCTTAAACAATGAGTCAGTATTTGTGCTCCTGTGATTCACCTGCTGGACCAGAAAACTCCCCAAAAATCACACTGAAGCAGCACCAGAAGCCACTCTAGGCAGGAAGAAAACACCGAGCATCCCATCCTATCATCATGTCAGCTAGTTTCAAAATAGAATTTTATTCAGAAATTGTCTCAGTTTCTATGCACAGTCTGTTCACTGTTAATCTGATGCATATTGCACACTAAACCAGAAACCTCTTTCTCCATCTGGCTGATTTTAGCTGATTGGCTGACTTTACACAACTTCTGGGACTAACTATAAAATCATACTACAGATACAATGAACACTTCACGCCGGATTTACATTAACATTTATTCATTAGATGACACTTTTATCCAAAGCAACTTACAAAGTGATTCATCCTAAAGAAAGCCATTTATTGCCAATGTCTGTCAGTTATATCTCATCAAATCTTTGAAAGATGCCTAGAATTTAATTTTAGGCTCTTAACAGCAGATAAACTAGAAATTCAATAGCTTCAATAGAAATTAAAAATGTTTTTGAGTTATGTTTGTAAATTAACATGTATTACTGTTAACTAACAAAAAGGAAAGAAAGAAAAAAAAGAAAGAATTTTATTTCAGCTAGTTACCAAGACATTTCTCATTTTTGTTTAACTTTAAGTACTAATATATCTAAAAAAAAAAAAAAAAAAAAAAAAGACAAAAACACAAAATAATAAATACTGTTGTTGATGTTGATTTTAATACTCAAAATACTTAAATAAAATTTCAAAAAATAAAGTGAAAAAAGAACATCTAAAAATAAAACCTAATTTAAATTACTGACAAAAAAAGATACTGATATAAACAGTACATCAATTATACTAAAATAAAACTGATTGAAGGTGAATTGTTTTACATTTCTCTCTCTCTCTCTCTCTCTCTCTCTCTATATATATATTTATGTATGTATGTATGTATGTATTTATTTATATTGTTTAGTAAAAAATGAAACTGTAAACTAAATAAAACTATAAAATATTTTACAAAAAATAAAAATTATACCATGCATCAAATAAATACTCAAATAGATACTCAAATAAAACTGTATGGAAAGAAATTTTGATCCAATTATATCTATATTTTCTTCTGCTATAGGTTTTTCTCTACAACTGTTTGTGGAGTCTGTTACACTACTATTTGACTGAGTGCATTCCACGCTGGTCTATAATTGCCATTTAATCTATTTCACAAGAAAAACCTGCACCTAAACGACATAAAAACAAAGCAAACTGATGCTGGCCATTGATCAGATCAGTCAGTCAGACAAGACAGTCTCTTCTGTGTCTAAGTGGGCAGTTCTTGACTACAATAATCTGCATTGTGGACTCAATCTTATACTGCACGTCACAACTCTGGAAAAGCTTTATTTACTACGTAAAGCAGAGACTGAACTCACCTGATAGTAAGTCTGTCCCAAACGTCTGCTGCTCAGTCTGAAGAGGTGTCTCTTTCTGTGGCATCAGCGGGTTCACGGTGCCTGTAAAACAGACATGAAATCATCTTTCCGCTCTGATAACAGACTATAATCCATGCCTTCAACTCACCTGCCCCATATCAAACACACAGCACGCTATTTCCATGCATACTCAAGTTAACACACAGTTAAAGCACAGCACTCGAGCGGCTCGGGCCCGAGACGCGTCTCTGACTGGCACGCTGTGAAATCATGGTCCCGTCTGGGTGGGGAACCTCCTGACTCAATCCTGATCCGAAGTGGCGGTTCTGGACGTGGCCGCCTCCCACAAACCCCCTCCAGCGCCTCCTCAGACGGGCCGGCGGCTCAGAGCGGCTGACGCTGAAAAGACTCGACAGGACCGAAGCCAAAGTCGAACCCAAACAGAGCAGCGTTTGGTCCGGACCTGCGGGTCAGAGGCGGGTTCAGCTCGGTTTACCCGCGGTCTGTGCTCTTGAGCCAAAATCAAGGCAAAGCTCACCCACAGACATTACAAGCCAAATAAACGAGGCAACGGATCTGTACACAGAATCAGACGGACAGCTTCTTTGCAAAAGGGAAAATGCATCCAAAAATCATCATTTACTGAAACTCAGGTTCCTTTAGTTTAATGGATTTTCATTTTTGTCTACACAAAGCAGCTCCAAAAAGGTAAAAAAAAAAAAAAAAAAAACCCATCAAAAAATTACTATTAAAATAGTCAATATGTCTCATGTCCTATAGTCTTCTGCAGATAGCATTTTATGAAATTTAAGCTGTTATTAACTGAAATACTGAAAAAGTGAAACTGAAAAGTTTGGGGTCAGTAAGAATTTATTTACTTATTGAAATATTTCTGTGAAGCAAGGCTGCACTAAATTGATCAGACGTGTCAGTAAAGACATTTATAATGTCTTTTTCAAATAAATGCTGTTCTTTTGAATTTTATTTTCATCTGTGAATCCCGAAAAATAAAATGTATCAGTTTCTACAAAAGTATTGTGGAGCACAACTGTTTTCAACATTGATAATAATCAGTATATTAGAATGATTTCTGAAGGATCATGTGACACTGAAGACTGGAGTAATGATGCTGAAAATTCAGCTTTGATCACAGAAATAAATTATATTTTACAATATATTCACGTAGAAAATAATTATTTTAAATTGCAATAATATTTTCAAGTTTTTACTGTATTTTTGATCAAATAAATGCAGCCTTGGTGAACAGAAGAGACTTCTTTCACCCTAAGCTTTTGAACGGTAGCGAATATGTATATGTGCATCAATTAATTCAATTTCAGCTGCTAGTTCAGGTCTGCAATGATCAATAATCAATAATCAAATAAATGCAGGCTTGGTGAGCAGAAGAGACTTCTTTCAGAAACGTTTATGCATCACATTACAGTATGCAACACATATGCAGCATTACTGATGCCAAAAACATGCCTGATTTGCACAGTGAATGCACAATGAGATGTGCGCTGTATATTCAGAAGAAAACAACTAACCCAGCTATGAGCAGCATCATTCTGTCAGCTCTGGTTTGTGAAAACTAACCCTGTCGTTTCTGTTGAGCCGGACGAGCCTTTAGCCATGTCTGCTCTCAGATCGCATCAGGAACGCTCGGTTTCATTCATCGGCTCATAACACTCACATAAACTGCTCATCTTAGACCAAACTAGATCCTGTACAGAGAAGCAAAGATGTGACGACTGTGCTAGTTAGTGAAGATGTGTTCTGGTAGGTTATGGTAAGTTATGACCCGTCACCAGTCTGTCCGCAGGCGTTCGTGATGAGGCTGAGAGCATGCTGGGAAATCAACAACTGGCGGGGTGTGGATGCTGTACACAATCCAGAACGAGACATGAGAGAGTAGAAGAGGGAAAGATGCCAAAAAATCATGGCCGTCTAGCCCAAAACTGTCACGTCCCGTTTAGTTCTCCTCGTTGATGGAGGCTGCTTGACTTTGAGGAGTGCAGTTAACTAACCGCTCACTTACTAACACATCTACAGGGTCAGCGGTTATTAGGAATGCCTTTTTTCCTATTTTCAACTTAATGTCTATGGACAGCATCTCTATGCATGATATTGATCACCACAGACGGTAACTGACACGCCTCAGTGTTTACAATAATGCACTTTTAATAGAAGCTCAACAGGCAACAGGAATATGAATTATTTCACTAGTTATTTTTTGCCATTTTAAAGGGATAGTTCACCCAAAAATGAAAATTCGATGTTTATCTGCTAACCCCAGGGCATCCAAGATGTAGGTGACTTTGTTTATTCAGTAGAACACAAACGAGCCGCAGGGTTTAATTTGGTTTTGTCTGTTTTTTGTTTTGTTTTTTACTCTCAAAGCTGTGGGTCCCACTGACTGCCATTATATGACTGACAGACTGCAACGGTTCGAGTTAAAAATCTTCGTTTGTGTTCTACTAAAGAAACAAAGTCACCTATATATGGATGCCCTGGGGGTGAGCAGATCAACATCTAATTTTCATTTCTGGGTGAAATATCCCTTTAAGACTTCCATTATATGTATATTTAAGTTCATTTTCAAATAATTCAAATGATTATCCATGATAATGAACAGCATGTGGGCCAAGACAACAGGTCGAAAACCCAGAACATTATTATTATTAATATTAATTAATTTATTTATTTTGTATTTATTTGAAGAAATGCCATTTGGTAATTAAAAAATCATTAAACACTAGTAAAAACCAAACACCAAAATATTTATATTTTACTTATATATTTAAATATAATAATAATAATAATAATAATTATTATTATTATTATTATTATTATTAATGACAATATTAATACCATCATCGTATGTAAACAAATATATAAATACCATTTTATAGATTAATAAAAGTGTTTTAAGTATTAAAATCAACATCAACAACAGTATTTATTATTATTATTAAAAATATTAATAAAATATACATTTAAATATATTAGTGTTTTCTCCATTAACAACAATTTATTATTAGTATTATTAGTAGTAGTAGTATTATCATTATTATTAAAAAAAACTGTGAGACATGAAGATTATTCACAATTTTACTGGTTGTGTCCTCAGAACACAATGATTTTAGCCTTTTATGATTAATAAAACTGAAGTTTGAGGCTGTAATATTTTTATGTATCTGTTTTTTTTTTATGTCTTTGCCTAGAGTTCGAACCTTCAGTCTTACCTTCAGCCCCAGGATATTTGTATGGACAGTGATTCTGTCTCTTTTCCCGTTTCGGTGTCTGTGTGCCTCCAAACCTCCCATGGGCCGCATAGACCCCGTCTATTTTTACGAATTTGCCAACGAGGACGCAGGCGGCGCGCTGAAATGTTGGCCGGGCAAACGATCCGCATCTCATGACACATTTGCCAGAGGAAGCAGAGCAATGACACGGAGTCTGGGTGACCTCATGGCTGACTTTCTATCCACGTCTGCCACCGGATCGTATTTATATCGCTCTCATCACCTGCGGACAAATGCTTCAAACGGCTTACAGTCCTGAGAAATGATTTAATACTGTGATAAATATGTCATACAGTAGGACTGTGGCCACCAATCTGGAGTTGAAGCAATGACAGAACAGGGTTATTTAGGATTATTATGCAAACTGCTAATGATGCTTCGTATCTCTGTGTGACCCTTAATAGAAATGTGCAAAACTAGAAAAAAAGGATTACCTTCAACAAATATCAAGACTAAACAATCACATTTTATTGCCCAAAACTATCAGTGTTCACAATAAGATAAAGAACTGCAGATTACACATAATAAAGGGAATTGCTCACAGCAGGCTGACAAGAATTGCCTCCAGAATTATTGTAGAAATCAAGACAAAGATGATGATGACAAGAAAGAACAACAACAAAAACAAGAAGAGTATGAGGAAGAGGCAGCAGAAGAAGAAGAAGAAGAGGAAGAGGAAGTAGACGAAAAGGAAGAGGAGGAAAACAGAAATCAACAAAAATATCAAGAAGCAGAAGGAGACGAGGAAGAAGATGAGAAAGAGGAGGAATAACAAAAACAAGAAGAGGAAGAAAAAACAGAAGACGGATAGGAAGATGATTAGGACATAAATGACAAGGATGAGGAAGATGAAGAATTACAAAAATAAAAACAAGATGATGAGGAATGCACATAAGAGGAAGAGGAGGAATAACAATAACAAAAATAATAAGATGATGATGATGAGGAACAATTAGGAAGAAAATGAGGAAGATGAAACAACAAAAAACCAAAGGAAAAAGATAAGGAAGGTAGAAGAAGAGGAGCAAAAGGAGGAAGATAATGAGAAAGAAGAAGAGGGAGATGAGAAAGGACTTACATGATAAAGAAGAGGAAGATGAAGAATCACGAAAAAGGTGAGGATGGTGAAAAAACAGAAGAGGAAAAGATGAGGAAGAGGAGGATGAAGATGATGAGGAAGAACAACAAAAACAAAAACGAGAAGAGAAAAAAATGAGGAAGAGGAGGATGAAGATGATGAGGAAGAACAACAATAAGAGGAAGAACAAGAGGAAAAAGAAGATGAGGAGGAAGAATAAGATAAGGAAAAGAAGAAATAAAAAGAAGAGGAAGAAGAAAATTAGGAAAAAAAAGAGGAAGAGGAGGCAGAAGCAAATAATGAGGCAGAATGAGGAAGAATAACAACAAAAACGAGATGAAGATGAGGAGAAAGAAAACATAATAAAAAACATGAACATGAGGAAGAAGAGAAAGGCAAGGGGACAAAGAAGAAGAGGAAGAAATGAAGATCTCAAGACAGTAGATGAAACTCAATTTAAAGAAAGGAAGAAGGAGGGAAATCCTGATTTCCATGATCTGCTCACTTGAATAATATTCAAACAAACAGGTTTGGACTTGAACAGAGCGAGGTCTAGTGAGGACAGTAAACACGGTAAAGAGTGAGTGTGTCCTCAGTCTGACCCCGCAGACGCTCCGAGACGCTCCTCGTCTGCCCTCCACCGCAGGAGGCCCGAGAGCGCTGCTCCATTCATCTGCTTTACATTTATCCTCAGGATTAGAGCGCTTATGCAACGCTAACGGCTTACCGATGATTCAAAACACATCACAAATCTCCAAAAGACCAGTCCTGAGAACGAGGAAGCAGCGAAAAGCACCTCCGCAGACGGGGATTATGGGAAACGGCTCCTTCATCAGTGGAGACATCCTCAAAACTGACCTCAGTTCAGATTAGACTCGACTAATGCTGAATTAAGAGCTGCGAGACGAGACAAGATTTACTAACATATTACTGCAACTACTGAACCAGGATCAACAAACTCTTACCTACAGAAATTATATAACAACATATTTACATTAAACTGGTCATAACATTCATCTTTCAGCAGTTTTTAAGAGAATAACCAATTTTTTAGAAAAAAATGGCACAATATTTCAACTTAATTGGTTATCAGCTCTCTGTAAAAAATAAAAATACAAATCACCTTAACTATATTTTTATGTATATGAATCATATATTTCTAATATATATTCTTTATTATGCATACATTGTAATTGCATATGTTTAATAAAATACTAAAATTAATAATATACATTAGAAAATACAATAAAATGCTATAACATACACACACTATACCTTTCAAAACTTTCAAGTCATTAAGATGTTTTTAGAAAATGACACATTTTTGATGAATGGTTGCACTAAAATGATAACAACAATGAATAACACATTAATATTTAGTAATACATTAATATATGTATGTGTGTGTGTGTGTGTATGTATATATATATATATATATATATATATATATATATATATATCAGCTTTTACTAAACTTTTTGGGGAGGGTTCCGTTTTTGAAGAATAAAATTTCATTCATCAAGGATGCATTAAAATTTATCAAAAGTGACAGTAAAGACATTTATAAATGTTGCAAAAGATTTATATTTTAAATAAATGCTGTTCATTTGAACTTTCTATTCATCTGTGAATCCTGAAAAATAAAATGCATCACCGTTTCCACAAAAATATTGAGCAGCACAACTTTTTTCATCATTGATAATAATCAGAAATGTTTCTTGAGCAGTAAATCAGCATATTAGAATGATTCCTGAAGATCATGTGACACTGAAGACTGGAGTAATGATGCTGGAAAAATAGCATTAGAGACTTTTTAAAGCATATGTATACATATATTATATGTATAAATATATTATGCATAGAAATATACCGCAGTACCTTGCTGTCAGCGTTATGTTCTGCCGATAAAACGTTGAAAACTTGCCTTTCTAAAACAAAATGCGTGATTGATCGTGCAGTGGGCACAGCTGGATGAGAGATGGACTCAGCAGAGGTTCCCGTCCTCTGGAGAATCAGGGACACAACGGCTCCAGATCGAGCACATCTGCTGCGGGGCCGTCCAGCCCTAAAACAGACTCAAGTAGGCCAGGCTGACCCATATAGAGCTCCCGCAGGAGCCACTGCCGCATAGACGCCGCCCAAACACACACGCTCCTTACTGGAGCTATGACCAAGAGAATAACTAACCAAAACTAAAGCTCAGGACAGCAGTGAGTCGACTTCAAATGACAGTTCACACAATTAACAGCATTAACATTAACATATTGACTTTCCTTCTTTCTTTGATTTTCCTTCTTACAGTGTTCATACAGTGAACGTCAGTGTGGTCCAATGTTGTTTGTCTATTTTTTGGGTGAACATCCCTTTAATACACAGCCATTTGTCAATTTCCACAAAAAGTCTAACATTGTGATTTAAAAAAAAAAAAAAAATCAAAACACTGATAGCTGTTAACGTCACGAGCAGCTATAAAACTAGTTCATCCAAAACATCTCCAAAAATCAATGCTGCAACAAATAACCAGATTTCCAAGTACAGGGACAGACAGTCAGATCCAGTCGATAAAAACTTTATTAACTGAGTGGACACTAGAAAAACCTACACGCACATCAGATGTAATACAGACTACAGCAGCATGTGTGTCAGTGGAGGAAGAGGAAACAGCGGTTTGAAGGCTCTCTTGGTTTCTGGCTGAACGCTCAAGGTTAATGACATCTGCTTTAAATGCAATTTCAATCAATCCAACTCTAAAGAAGCAGCGTGTGATCTCTGTGCCATTTTCAGCACCAAACAAAGCTGCAAAGTGTTTCAGCTGCACAGAAATATTATTAATATTTCATATACAATTAAAGACAAAGGGTAGATGGGGAAAAATTACGTACACATGCACTCTCTCTTTTTTTTTTTTTGCATTTTCCCCACCACCTACCCTTTTCTTTTATTATTGTATGATTTTATTTATTTACGTATTTTTGGTTTGCTACCACTAGTGTTGCTAAAATGACACACTTCATCTTTACAAGAGCACTTTTGCAAGCCGAGACATCCTATGAATATAATGCATGAAATAAACTTGTTATTTTAAGTTCTTAATAAAGACCATGTAAAACAGTGTTTAGTGTAGGTTTCAGTAAGTGCTTTAAAACTATGTAGAAGGCAAGAAAAACAGACGAATCCATCAGTCATTATAAACACATGCACTTGTTAATAACAAACATGCAGCTGAAAGAAACAGAGCTGCGTAAAGGAAAACAACACCTGAGTGCAGCGTCAGGCCTGAAATAAACACAAACCACCTACCTAATCACAACAAACGCCACAAACTTTACGTTTAAACATCTGAATGACATTTTTAATGAATTTTGAGTTAATATTGTGTAGAATAAAGACCTAAATGTATTGAAAATATTTGGCTATGATGCTACCTGCTCTATAGATATTAATATCATCTTTGTAACCCATGCACGCTTACAGTGCACTGACCCAGCGATTGCATCTGCGTTTCTGGCCTTAGACAGACAGTCTGCTACGAGTGCTTATATAAACGCTGCTGAGACTGCGACAGGCTGCCAGTGTGTGTGTGTGTGTGTGTGTGATGAACTCTGGCAGCTGAGGTCTCAAAGTGAGCTTTAACATGGCCAGACAGTTGGACAGGGGGAAGTGTACATGTGCGTATGTTTGTGTGCACGATGCAATCAAATGCAGCAATGAAAACACAACACGTCTCTTTGGGCGACTGCTGTATGACGATAAACAAAGCTGTGTGCGTCAGAATTAATATGACATACTGATGGTGCATGTGTACAGGTAATCAAGTGGTTATCACTAGTAATAAAGTCTCTCTAGCATATTAAGACAAGAACAGACTTAAAGTCAACATGAAACTACATTCACAAGCCATTTAACTTCTATAATGTGATGCATTTTGGGGTGAAACAGGATATTCAGAGTCAGCCAGTGTTATTTAACTTGGGGTATTACTATTATTGTTTTATTTTTATGCATATTTTCACTTTATTTTCATTTTATTAATATTTTCATTTCCCATTTTTTCTTTTCTTTTCAAATTGTTTGTATATATATATATATAAAAAATTTGAAATTTAGTTATTTTATTAGATACGATTAAACCAAATCAAAATATGAAATCTAGCAACTGGCTAAAATAATCAAATAAATTAATATTTAAAATATATACGTTTAAATATTTCATTTAAATTAATGTTATATAAAATACACATTAACGGAAATAAAATATTTAAAAAACAATAATTATAATATTTTATTCTAGTAACAGAAATATTTTTGTATGTTTTAGTTTACTATAATAACCATGGTCAGAGCATAATTTTGCAGTGGATTGTGGGAGATCTGCTCTCTATTTGATATTATGGCTATAACATTTATCACATTAACTAACATTAATTTACTGACACTTTAGCAGTCTAAAACAATGACTCAACAAATAATTGAGGAATTGAGAGAAAAAAAATAATAATGTGCTCTGATAATCATTCACAGTAAGAAATGTGCAGTCATTTAATTCCCATGTCATGTTGACTTTAACTGGTGAAATGTGTTTGTATGAGAAAGAAGAAAGGCCTGACAGTAGACAGTAAACAGATCGAGTGTGTGTGTGTGCGTGAGTGCGGTCTGTCATCACTAGATATATCATCTCTCACTCTGAGCTACTGTTCCCTCAAAAGATCCCGTTTCCCCTGAGCCCACAGAGGGAATCCTCCGGTGGTGTGTGTTTGGAGCGTCCCGCGGCCGCTGATGCTGCTGTACAGTGTGCCTGAGATGACTTTGCCGAAGAGGAAGAGGAAAATGTCTTTAAATGAGAGGCCGGAGTGTGTCTGACAACCAGACAGTGTTCCAAAACCTAGTGAGCCGCCTACATAGTCAGCATTGTAAGGCATCATAGTGTGCTCCTGAAAAAAAATGGCTGGTCTATAAAGTCAGGAGAAATGATTTTGCTGCCTTTTAAGATACCTTATTAAAGATGAATTGTAAGGCAGTATCATGGACAGGTAATCCCAGAATGCACTGTAATAAATTAGCAGGTGCATGCAAAATTCTAATTAAAAATATTAAAAAACTCTGTAATTAAAAATGTACTATTTTGCTCAATTTATCAGTCTCATATGTTCATGTTTTGAGTGTCATATTATTAGAAAAATGCATATTTTATGCATAGAAAAATGTATATTTAACAATATTTTAACCAATGTTTATGTCCCATGTGTTTGTTTTGAGTATCATATTATTAGAAAAAATGCATATTTTACACAGTATTTTTATTACAGTTTTTGAATGCCATGTTTTGTGTTTTGTATGACTTTATTAATAAAATGCATATTTTATCCAATATTTTACAAAACTTTTGTGTTTCATGTTATTATGCATTACACATTATCAAAAAAATGCATATTTTACCCAATATTTTACCTACATTTTGTGTTAAAATTATCCAGACGTGTCGCAAGTAGGCTTAGGTATTGAGAACTGGTTTCTATTGTAGCTTTTATACGAATGATGCTTATTTAATTCATACAGTTCAAGCAGTTTTTTTTTTTTGTTTTTTTTTTT